>LKNJ01002829.1:53916-91180 GCA_002120245.1 Maccullochella peelii | reverse complement strand
GCTAAAGCAGTCAAACACGCTGCAATGCTTCACATTTAGAGAATGTTGTTTAAGTGTTTCATGAGGTTGCTGGTGTTACCCCCTTTACATGCAACTACCTTTTTGCATATATTACATCTAGCTTCTAAATTGCATTTTCATTCAATTTAGTAAAGTGAGCCCACACTTTTGAACGCTTTGCCCTGTCAGCCATGCGAGAGCACAGAAAACGGGGGGTCACATAAGATAATCGTCTGAAGCCGGCTTCATTATCATTAGGGGAAGGTGATTGGAAGACATTAACGTTACGTAAATACCGATAGCCGCACCGTTTGTCCAGGATCAATATTTCGGTACTGACCAGTCAGGAACCGGTACCAATTTAGGACCGGTTCTCGATACCCATCCCCACTGTGGAATGTGACGATTCTGATATGATGTAAGTCTGTTTTGTGCTCCTAGGCAGAACACGGGCACCATTGTCTCAAGGGTTTGTCAAGGCTGTCATACTTTATGATGCAGAAAGCCTTAATCTCATTACCTTTAAGTGCTATAATGTTAGCACGCAAGTCAACAGTGCCTTTGCTCTGTGTGAAGCACAACGCACCCAGAACTAAAGTGGCCATACTTTATTCTGCTGGGACAAAAGCCAGGGCACATCCAGGCCTCCCAGGGGTTTAAATTAGTTACACCCCTGTCTCTCTGTGGCCTCTGAAGCCCCCTCACTTCTACTGCATAGGGTTACACCATGTCTCTGGTGGCAGGGCTTACTTAAAGCTCAACCCACATACTGTACCAAGACATGAGCTATCTTTGAAAATAACCTTGAGAAAGTAGGGCTGGAGGGGAGGGTTTTGGTACACTTGATTTGTCTCCTCTATAATAAGACTACATGATTTGGCCTCTCCAGAGAGCCTGTCACAGAGCAGTCGATGCTGAATGCTGCCCTCCAAAACTATTGGAAGACCAACAATACATTTAATGTTTTGGCTTAATGCAGTGCAGTTATGTAAGCTCTGTGTTAAACAAAAATCAAAATGTGTGGGTGACAATGAAATAGTACATAACCAAGCACCTTATTAACCGGATAAATATGGCATATCTTTGTATTATACAACGTTTAAACTGTACTGTATGATCTGCCTTGAAGAGGAGGAATGTTTTCAAGAGAAGCTCTTTATTTTTGTATAATGGGTAAGTCACTGCTCAACGTCCCAGCTGCCCTGTGAAGCCAGGAAAGAAACGAACTTGTCTGAGATTGTGTATACTGTGTTAGATAGTTGATTGTGTCTACTACACTTTATATAGTGTGCACATGTGTGTTTATATACAGTACCTACTCATCCCTATGAATACTAATACCCACCCCAACACACCTCCAAACGCACTTTCTTCTGTCTATCAGAGCTGCCCTGTGGCCAGAACTACTGTCAGCTCTGTGACGCCTGCCATGAAATATTCACTATACAATGAGTCATGTTCAGACTGCAGGGATAGCTGTGCTTGACTATCCTGTTCCCAGATCAGACCTGGCTAAGAGGAGTCACTGTTCACTTTGATCCTTTGCTGGGCCTCCTGACTATAAGCTGTCTCTTTCCATGCCAAGCTGGTTCTATATACACGGTTCTTTTTCTGTCATGCTACGCTGGCCTCGTCTTTCTATCATGCGTCAACATTTGTGTGTTCCTACCCAGTGTTATACATAAGTCCAGAATTGGTGAAAGAAACAATACTGTAGATAGATAGAGAGATAGATAAAGAGCAAGAAGGAATGCAGAATAACAGCTTCAAGCATCTTTACTTTCACGGAACGCAACAGTGTATTAGCCCTGATATCTTGTTTATGTACAACTCGTCTTGTTGCTGTGAACATTTGCTAAAGAGGTGCCTAAGGGACTGTTGATGATTAGTGGCGTTGTACTTACAGTATGTGAGAGGTGTGATGTTGGTTCAGGGTCTCGGTTATAAAGAGACCATAAATGAACAGAAACAAAGAATATCATCCCCCTTCAGCGGCAGTGATTAATCTCACTTTGGGCATTTAACTCTGGAGCCGGCTAGCAGCATGTTCCTATGTCATGCGGCATTTGCTTGGCCATTTATTCATTAGAGAACATCCGCGGACACCTCAATTGCTGCTGAAAAAAACAATTGTCTCTTATGTTTTGCTGCTCATTAAATCCAGTACCAAATGGCCCTTGAGTTGTATCACATATTTGACATTCACAGTGGAGCCATAGCATAGACAAACACAAGCTGTTTTTGATTGACAATGCAGTTTGGTTTTCTTTTTAGTAGTGGATCATATGTGTCACTGATTCTCAAGTCCTTAATGCTTATTGCACACCCTTGAGGCACACACCAGAGTGACAGTTCATTTACCGATAAAAGGCATTTGCTCTACCTGCAGAGCAAACAAAGTGCACTCTCTTTGTACTCAGCCACTACAACTGCATAATTGGGCTTTACACATGTGCTACTTTACTCATTATGTACAAAGTATGTCCTACTTTCTTAGACAAAAGCGCCCTTAAAGGTTTACATCTATGAGGCTTTCCTCATAACCAGAAGCCAACTGGAAATAAAGCCAGGCTTTGACTTTGTCCCACCTCAAGTCAATGTGGTCGTTAGTCTATATGGAGTATTAATAGGCCACAGTTCATCCATCCTAACTAATAGTTTTCAGTGTGTTGTACTTTTAAAACAATGTGAGGAGAGGGTCCTCCAAGGACAAACAGGGCCGCCCGTAGGCGTCACAAACAGTACATTTGCTGTCCAAAATAGTAGACTAATGAGATACATTAAGGCTAAAGTCAAGTGTCCTTCAGGGTCTGATACGATGTCCTCTGCCTTGTCAGTCCACATTGGTGAACTGGTTAAGGTCCTCAAACTGATCAATAGAATACAGAGTCTGTCTGAGGATAAGCGGCTAAGTGCGTTAGTACACTTTCTCACTTGGCACCATTAATCGGTTGGTCTGTTGTTGTTATTTCTGAAGTTGTCAAGTGCCATGAAAATGACATTTATTTTGTAAAAAGTACCAGTATTTTCTATTTTTCACCCTAGATTGTTAGGAAAGAGAAAAGCTTTTTTAGAAATGACAAGAACAGTTCCACTGCCTCGAAAGGCAAAACTTTTAAAGAACAGTGTGTCCTTGCTTTTTTGTCTTAGCCACCAGAGCAGTTCTGTACTTGTGACTGAGTGAACAAGTGGCGGATATTGACTTTGGAACAAAAATGTCAATGAAGACTGAAAGCCAATGCTTGGCATACGTGTGACAAGCAAAAAGACACTCTGGCTATGAGAGCAGTGGGTGGTTATTGAACATGGCACTCATCTCACCAGAGAATTGAGATGTTAGCGCATGCTATTAACAGACCTGCTAATCAATGATGAACAAACCAGGAATTCTCAGCAGGTACTTTGCTCTGCTTCACAAAAAGGACCAAGCAAGGACATCATGTGGTTTCTCTCTGAACAGAAACAAAAGACACCACCGACATCTTAAAGTACATTGATGATTAAAAAGCAAAAATGCTCCTTTGTCATTCAAGGGACCAAGTTAAAGCTTTTCCCAGCTTGAGAGTACAATTAAAACTCTATAGTGGCAGTGAGTTTGACTTGGCCTTTTTAAACCAATCTCAAGCTTGTTTGAGTTCTTTAATAGCACATAATTATGTAAGTGTCCTTATATTTGAATTGCCTTAATGAATATAATTTGGAGCGGTCCTCCTGGCATCAAGAGGCTGCAGTGTTGTTCTTTCGACACCTGCTGCCCTTGGGAGAAACAGGAAGCCCTTTCAAGAAAAAGTCTACTAATAGAACCAATTAACCAGTCCGACAAGTTCCCAGAGTAATCACCACTGAAAGGAGACTGGGTAGCACTTAAGGCCAATCAAAGAGACATGCAATCAGAAATGAAAACACCATTAAGTTTAGCCTTTACTTGGACTCATGGCCAGAGTGGATAGGAGAGGGATTTACCATGTCTGCCAGTGAAGTTTTTATGTGAAATGCCACACAGAATGTTTTGGTCAGGTTTCCTGCTCAACAGTCAAAGTGCTTTTTAATCTCCGCCACATAATAATTGTTGATTTGGAATTTATACACCATATACCATACCAAAATGTCTGATGATGTATGATGGCAAACCAATTTTATGCACGCGTACAACCATATACATAGAGGCGCTCTGATGGCAAACATAATCAAAGAGTGGAGCGAGGACACATCCCTCTTTCACAATATAAAAACAAAGCATGAAACAAGAAACTGAAGAAATATAGTTAATCCAGAAAACAACTGTCCCGATTTGAAGGCAGTTGGTAGTTATGTCTAATCAAAAAGATCCGGTCTGACTCACCAGATGTGCACAGCTGTAAAAAGCCTTTTATCCACGCCTATTGTATTCTGTTACCTTACACCCTTCCCTCTCATCTTCCTGTGTTACATCCGTATCTGTTAGCTGTTTTAAAGATATTCAGGTAATACTTTTATAATTTTTGCTTGAATATTTTACACAAATATTCAATTCATATTTTATATAACGTATTAAATAGCACAATAACATTTCCCCCAGGGATATAAATGTTGTATGAAGATAGATCTGGTAATGGAAGACTGAACTGGATGTAAAGTAGGAGCAGAGACGTACAATAGTAGAACATAGCAGCACTTGCAATTCCTCATCAATTGAATGGCATGAAAGAACATTTATAGCATATCTGCTGACATACTAGAAGGATAATTTGTATCGATTTATATGAAATACAGTGCAAATAAAGCAGGCATGGTTGCACAGAGAAACAACTATTGTGGAGAGATCAGTATAGAAGAAAGCTGTATGATGTGAATAAGTAATGTCAATTCATTTCCTCAAAGATGTTTTTATTCTTTATTGTATTTTTCTCCCTTTACAGTTAAAGGGAGAAACATGCTCCTTAAAAACATTCTCATGATATCAAGCACTAAAAGAAAACTGTGGCAAATTCATGGTGCCTCATGCCTCTTTTGACTAGCACACAGTCTCAGCAGAGTATGACAGTTGCTGTGATCAAGGTCAGCTCTCATCCTCCAGACCTGAATTTCCTTGTCGGTATTCCAAGCACCTCAGAAGAAGCTGGCAACAGTTTTTACTTGGCAGATACCTCCCCGACCTGATAGGGCACATGGAAGAGACGCACTCTGAATAGTCGATTCTTCCAACCTGTGGTCAGCATTCCACATGCGTCCCTTGGAGCTAAACGCTCTTCCTCCGCTCTCCTTTTAAGCCCTCTGACAGGAAGGATGCGATATTGCACCTGGCCTCTTTTATGGCTCCCTCCCCCCTTCGCCTCTGCCTCGTCGTGGAACTGTTCCACCACTCTACACTAATTGTTCATTCCTTCTCTCCCTCTTATTCCTCTCTGACACCTCCTCCTTGTAGGGCTCCAGTGCTCACGCCTTGAGAAAAGAGGACAACTTGTTATTCAAACTGTTAAACACATGAGTTCATAAGCAAGAACAGCTCTGCACCTTGGGATGCAGAAACAGTGAAACCCGCTATAAATCCGGTTTGATCTGGGCAGAGTAGCAGACCTTTCTGATGCCAGAATTATAAACATAACATCCTCCTGCTCAGGCTCAGTTAGTCTGTGTTGTTTTAATGAAGCCCAGTCAGGGCGAACAGCCTGGCAAAAGATCTCAATCAAACTCCATCTTCTTATCTAATGACTCCCTGTGGGACTTCCAGGTCCTGGCCTGATGCACCTCGGAGTCCAGCTCCAAGTCCAGCTTTTCTAATAAGCATCCTGAACCCAAATGCGAATCTGTACTCATTAAAGTGCACTAAATCAGTAGAACGTGCAAGTAATAAGGTAGTTTAAAGTAATCTTTGTACATGCTTCATACTTCAAGGATGATTTAAAAGTTGTCTGCGAAGCTGCAGGCTTTATTTATTTCAGTTTCTCATCAAATTGTGAAGATCATTCTGTTATTTGCACTTGCTTTACAGTACAGTGGGCTGTCCTTTTAATGGCAGTATGTTTTGTGCATTGTTGTGGTGTGTGGATACTGAATTTTCCCATTTCAGGATTAGCAGTTTATTATTATCAAAAGAAGATGGAGATAATTGGCATGGATTAAAGGTGTTTGAATTATTACACAGTGCTTGCGGTGGCTTGTAAGTGTACCTGTGCACTCAGTAATCTCAGAGCTCTCTATGACAGAACTTTTAACACCAACATAAATATTTCAGCCCAGACAGTTTAATTGACATTCGATTGACATAAAACAGTCAGCTGTCATGGAAAGAGGACCATCTTAACCATCAGAGCAATCTAAAAAATAGTATTTCTAAAAGATTAAAAGAGAGTTGATTGAATAAATACAACAATACAAGCTATATTTCATATACAATACATTTCGCTCAGTACATTAAAAAAATGAGTAAACAACATGTACATGTTCAAACATTTACAGATAAGTATACAACACAACTAAGTTTTTTTTGTCTGTGGAATAATGAATAACCTTAGTTCTGAATAATGAACTAAGATTACTTGAGCTTGGTTATCTTTCATTATGTATGCCAGTGCCATTTGAGCACAAGGGTTATTCAAGTAACGCTCGACTCCAGCTTCTTAGCACAATACGCAACCTTTGTGATGATAGGCGGAACCATGTAAATGTAATTCTCAGCTGATCTTCAATATTTGGGTCGAGCGCTTGTAGAGAGCAGATGGACAATTAAATCACTTCAGAATATGTATCGTACCTGATTCCTTCCTTTGCTCGTACTTTTTTTTTATCATCTCTTTTTTGTCAATACTGATATATACTCTTTCTGTCATCAGTTCCTCCATAGCTTCAACCAGGTGCATACATAGAATTTGCAGAAAAAAATATTAATTTAACAAAGAGAAAAACTTAAGTTGCAATATACTGATTATTTTTAAGTATTTATATTCATTGTCCGTGATCCTCCTGCCACATTGTCACATTGATTACCATCTCCCTGCCACACGAGTGATTAGGGATTCATTATAATGTGGCCTGTCAGTGCTCAGCCTGTGTACATGTGTGCAGTGGATCAATGGTGATTCTCCAGCATGTAGTCTGGCCCTGTCGTGTGGTGAGGGGGTGCGCAGGGAAGGAGCGGGCAGATTAAAGCAGCTTTGTCTGTGCGTAAGTGGATTATCAGCAGGTAGAGTGCTCCCTGTGTTTCTGCAGCGATTGTGTTAGTGCACTTCCTGCCTGGCCACAGAGAGGACCATCTGCCATTTAGCTCTGATGGATGGTCCCAAGCAGACGTCAGTCTCCTCTACGCAGAACACCTGCTGAATCCTGATCAGACTGTTGGCTCATATTAGTAAAGCCCATCACTTTGTCATGATAGCATCTTGCTGCTTAGGTTCAAATAGGAACAACCATGCACACACACACACACACACACACACACACTCACTCAGAAGTGTAAAACAAGGTAAACAGATTTGAGCGCTTAACCAATGTGGCATTGTTCCAATACATACTACACCAGGTAGACATATAAACAAGCCTCATTATGGGCTGCGTTATGCCCATTGCTCATTATATTGGTGAACAGACTGTAATATTTTGACTGGCATCAAATGGACGGAGCCGTGCCAATTCCTAACAGGATTGTGTGACTTGAAGCATAAGCTCACCCAGTGATAAAGTACAGTATGTCTGCTTCTTGCACATAAGAGAGAAAAGAGACACAGAAGGACAGACAAGAAAAGCAAATCAGAAGGAAGAGGAGGAGGAGGAGGAGGAGGAGGAGGAGAATGAATATAAGATGCAGTATATCGAGAGAAACATTACTATAAAGAGGAAATATCCGATTGTAGAAAGGAAATCAAAGTCGCACTGTAACCCCATGGATCAGACCAGTGGATCATTCAGACATCAATTAGACAGTGGAAACTTTAGAAGAGGAAGAGATAACGGACTTTCATGTGACAAGCTGGGAGACATAAATGAAAAGAGAATGTATCCGTACAAAATAATAGAGAAGAGAATATCTTTGTGCAAAGAAAGCTGACAGAAAAAAGCTCAGGTTGTCAAGTGACCATCAACAACTGCAAGATACAGTAAAACTTGTATGATTTGGTACATTTGAATATTCAACTGAGTGTGTGATAGTTGCTACCACATGACAGGTTATGTATCATTTTAACAACAAAAAATATACATATAAACACACACTGACACATTTTGGTTTAGTAGGCTTATTTGTAATTGCACGAATATATAAATTCCACCAGTGCAGATTTTTAATATGACATATAATATACATAAGGCTTGTCTGTCTGCTTGCAGTGTATTGGAGGTCCTGTCATGCAGCTACATGTGTGTTAGTAGATAACAGTGAATCACTGTAAGTTCTCGGCTGTATCTGAATCAGTGCCACCAAGACACAATGGTGTATCTTTTATTATTACTTCTTCAACCATTGTCACATTGATTACCATCTCCCAGTTCACCTCATATATAATGCATTTCTGTTTCAGCTTGCTCTTTGTGTATTTTAACACATCCCCAGAAGGGGGAAAACGTTTTCCCCATTAAGACATTTATACTTTTAACAGCAACTATGTGTGTGGAGAATCAGTGTCAGTCACAGAACAAAAACAGGTTTTGTTGCACTGTGAGGGATATTGACCCTCTCAGTGTCGCAGGCGTGCTCTCAGCCAGATCAGAAGCCCTGATAGCCACCAAAAGGCAGCCAGAAGAAAGACCCTGTCTCCTCCTGACAACCGTCTCCTACCACTCGTCACTTTATCTCATCAAGTCTGTCAAGAAATAAATTAAAATACAGCAAACGCAGGGAAAACGGAAGCCGTGTCCTTTGTGACACACATGACATTGGCTGACAATCTTGTTTTGCCGTGAATGCTTCCATAATTTCCTGCATGTGCATTTTGAGATTGATTCCAGTTTGATGCACATCTCTAGTTTGATAATATAATGCTGTTGCCTTTCAAATGATGAAAAATGAAATTCCATCTTGTTGATGTGACACACATTACAAATGTAATTGCCACTGAAATCTTAATTTGCAGGAGTAGAACTTTAATTAAAAGGAAAAAACGATTTTGGATGATGGAGATTTTTTTTTTTTCCAAAATGATATTTCAAGTTTTACAATAATGATAGCAGTGAGTGTAGTTGTTGAGTACGTATTTTAAAGAAGCCATCTTTTATTTGTTAAGTTATTGTTTTTTAAACATTAGTTTTATGAAAATCTTTTCATAAATTTACTAAAATTAAAGAGGGAAACAAACATTCCCACCAGTATGGTACCCAAAATCAAGTCTGTAATCCTGTGTTCAAAAAGCAAGACTCCGCATCGACCAGAGGGTTATGGCATGCAAGCAGTTTCTAAAGGTAATGGGTTATTAGAAACCAGCTCCAGGTGATGGCTGGTGGGCAGGTGTGGTATGGCAGGTCCTCTAGGTTAGATTTTATGAGGACTGTGCCAGATTGCTCTGCAGCAGAGGGAAAGATTCACTGTAGTTTATACAGGCCATTGGTCTTCAGTTAGACCAACCTGTGTGTCCTGAGATGTAGGAATATAAACACCCACAAGTCAGGGTGATCCCTAAGCTCTGTGACTCTGGATTTTGGATCAGTGAGAATATCTGCTCACAGAAATACTGTGTGTTGATCTGAAGACAGCGTTCCTGAGAAAGCAGAATTTCTCCAGTACAGATGACCAGAGGGTGAAAGTGCAGATTTCGTGATCTTTCACTGATGCGGCTTCCAGCTGTTTCTGCAGCTCTGCAAACCTGGTCACCCCCTGCTGAACTCTTCAGCTCACAGTGATGAACTCTTTAGCTTTCTCCTTCTCTGCATTTCCACTGTGATGTGTTTTGTTCAGTTGTCCAGAAAAACAAAAAAGTATTTAATTCATGAGGACAGGAATAGCCAGCCATCGACTTTAGCTTTCTTAGCATCAGCATCATCCAGCGTGTGTGAAACGGATGAAACTGTCCTGATGGGAGTGTGAGCAGTAAACAGTACCATCAATCAAACTAAATAAGACAGGCAATGCAACACCTTATGGTGTAATACAGCATGCAGATGAGAGGGCACTTCAACATAATCAAGAACTCACTTGCTTGTGTGCCCATGACTATGCTACTACATGCCAGTGTTTGTGTGCATGCTAAATTACCAATCATTTCAAATCATTCCAATCTCATAATGCGTATCTGGTACAAAAAGGCAGAGTGAGCAAATATCATTTCTTTATATTAAAAATTCATCCTGTGTTGCACCGTTAATCTTAGTGTAGGCTATATTTCTTACCCTGCTCTATGCTGTCTTTACCTGTATGCTTTATGGCCCTCCAGATAAAGTAATCAGTCCTGCAGGGGAGGACTGCTATCTCACCAATCTGATACAGATATCAAGCCCATGCCTGTGTGCATCGTGGAGTGTTACACCATGCCTGACTCTCAATAATAACCCTAAATCTTCACTATAGCCCACTATAGCCCTCCATCCGCCGCTCACTGCCTCAGGCCATTTATATTCTATCAAAACAACCAGCATGGCCATCTCATTCTTCCACCACCTGCAGTGCCTTTTACTGCCCATCCCATGAGCACCAGGCCGCTGATGTAACTAAAATACACACACACACACACTCACCTAACTGCCGACAGGTGAAATGGTTTTCCCTGCAGCACTGAAAGCACTGTAGAGGGGCGAACGGAAAAACATAGCTTCATTTTGGTGCCCCAGGATTCTGATTTCAAATCATCACAGAGAATCAGTGCAAGTTTTAAAGTCAGTATTTAATCTTTGAATGTTGCTTAGCCCAGAGAGTTCTCGCTGAATGGCAACAGTCACACCCAGCCGGCATCTGAAACCAAAGTGATCTGGCTGTCTGTCAAATAAAGCCCTCCCGCAAATGCCCCCCCCCCCATTTGACCCAGTGCAGCTTTCATCTTCCTTCTCTGAGTACAAAGTGAATGCTGTGCTGCTGCTGGGACCCAGCCAACCAAGGAAGGAGTCTACCACTCAGACACTGACTACAAACTATAAAATCACCCCCACCCTGCCTAGACTCTCTCTCACTCTCTCTTCTTTCTTTCTCTGTCTCTCTCTCTCCAAGCTCATAAACACCCAGGCTTCCATTTTGCCATAACTGCTGTGCTGTTCATTTTCTGGGCTGCAGGATTACAGGTTATATCCAGGCCTCCAGATATACACTGGCAGACCAGTGTCCCACTGACCCTCCAAAGCCTGCAATTTAGCAGGGTTATTTATGGAGCGAGGAGAACACATCCTCCCTGCCTGCTTCTCTCTGCTTTCATGATGCTGGACAGCCGCTGAGGCCCTTCACACTTGTGCCTCAGCCCTCCCCTGCTTGGTGAGCATGGCACTTTCTCTGTGAGCCACAATCCTATTACCCTTCTACGGCCTCGTGGTGGGACGATAAGAGCAGCCCGGCGCCCTGCAAGACGGGTAGTGCTGAGCCTCCTTTAGCTGCGGTAGGTGGCTTCACCATGGGAAGAATGCTCCACAGAGATTTTGCTCTCATCATTTCAGTGGGAATTAGCTTTTTGCAAAGAGTTGTGTATGTTTGTTAAAGATGAAATTGCCTGGAGAAAAATAAATCAGAATATGACTGTCAAAACGTCTGTACAATAACAGACACTGAAATAGACATTATGATAAAAATAGGGCAGGAAATAGACATCTGTGACATCTGTAGGTAACAGTAACAGTTGGTACATGCTCGTTGCCTCATGAGGCAAAATAAAATTTACATCCTGAATTTAACATTCACTCACATGAGCATGAGTAGACTTTGTGCACACTGAGACAAGCACACAAACAGGGAAACACACTCACAGAGACACAATCGCCTCACACGCAATGTGATATTTCTCCATATTGTGCTGTATGTTTATGCAAATAGCAACCATTTCTGTGCAGTGCTTTGAAAAATGCAGTCGACTACAGTATATCTCCCCTTGCACTTGCCTCTGCTGTGTGCTACCAGGGGCCCCGAAACTGTTAGGCTATCTGCTTTTTAATATATCTATCTCATCCTCCTCTCACCACCTGAAAGGAAATGAATGTCACCTCATTGAAATTGGCTGTCTTTCATTGCAAAGGAGTAATATTATTTCAGATGTCTATTTGCTATTCGGGGCTGCCTTTTCTTTCAAACAATTTGGAAAATGCACTGAACTGCATTGGCCTTTGATTACTTTAATGTCTCTTTAAGGTCTGCAAAAATGCATTTGATGTTTCAGACCATATTCTGCACATGCTGCAAGTTTAGTGTACATTTCATTTTGCGTCTGTGTGTCTAAGTTTCATGTAAGGCAGCTTGTGTGTCAGCTGACAGGGTGTTTTCATTGTAACATATGTAAGAGTGAAAGTGCTGACAATGCTCTCTCATCAAAGCCCAAGCCTTTCTCTGAAACCTCTCCTCACTCAGGCCTTTATGTGAGCATCAATCCGTTTTCAGCCCTGTACACTGCGCCTAATTATGCCGAGGCCAGCATGAGGAGAAGAAGGAGCATCCGCTGTACGACTCTAACTCCGTCAGACCAAGAAAGAAGGAATAGGAGAAAAGGGGTGGATAATTAGGAATCTGGTCCGTTTTCCCTTTCCACTTCCGCTCCTCTCTGTCTCACCCTGCTTCATATGCATGTTTCAGAAGGTTTCTCCAATTACTGAGGCAGTACCCCCAACCGCTTCTCCATCCACCACCAGGGGGGAAAGTTGGAGAGTGTATGAGGAGATGAGAAAATGGAAGGATTCTGAGAACAGTGTGAGTTTGAATTAATGATTTAAATTAGCGGTTCTACAGGATAAAGTAAAATTGAAGGCGAGTGATATCTGCATTGCATTTTCTGCTGTTTACACATTACGGTGACAGCAAGAGAGCTTACTTTTATTTAGCCTTGTTCTTACTGCCGGCCTAATGCACATGGACAAACATATGCTACAGTAGATATTTCCCCAACGGGACCCCTCACATGCACTGTGCTCCTTAAAGATGGCTGTGTGACGTCAACTAAAGCAGGATATGTTGTGAATCAGTACCTTTGTGGGAACATATGGATGTCATACATTCATGCAGGATTTGCCCTTCTTTCTGTGAGTCATTAGCTACCTCATCGATTATCAGCCATCAGTGAGGACAGTAGCCTTTAAATGGCAAAGCAGTAATATCAATCTTATTTAAATATTGACTGATTAGAGACATCTGAGTTTGTAACATCCACTGCAATATACACATATTGTAGATTACTACCACATGCACACATAGACATACACACACACACGCAGTAAAACCACCCACACACTCTATCTCATTTCTCAGTTTTGCAGAATCATCTGTAGCAGAGGTGACAATATGGTGGTGCTGAGGGGAGGATGGTGAAGGTGAAAATGACTGAAACCTGGCAGGGTTACTGTCACCTTTTCACACTGATTGGAGGTTAAAGTTGTTCTGGGGTTAAAAACACCATGAATACTTGCTCTACTAGTAAGCAATACTGTCACCTCTGTATGAGGTAAGCAGTTCAAAATGGTTGACCACTAAAGGTGCATTTTTGAGCAGAATGAGAGAGTACAAATAGCTATTCCACAGTAACTGTAAATCCAAGGCTTTTAAGAACAAAAATGATAGCTATTAGATTAGATAGCTAATAGATTTTCCATCAGGCCTAATTTTTTTCATTATTTCCTAGCTTGCACGGCGAGCATGGAAACTGTTGCCTCTGCACAGTTGCTGAGTGAAACCCTTTTACTGTGCCTGAACAGAGAAAAACAGTTTTAAAACAGTCAATTATTACACTCATTAGTCCCGACTGCTTAAAATATCAGCTTTGATGGAAAAGTTAGGTGTGCTGGGCTTAATGGTAATAATGGATCCAGAGCAAGAGAAGAACATTTGTGACAGTAACTACAAGCATTATCTTACTTTTTCACCTGGAAAGGTGTTGAATGAAGGACTTTTCCTCAAAGCATGCTTCACCTGCTTTTACTCCAGATCTGGAGTCATTGTTTCCCTTTTCAGTTGCCATTAGTTTCCCCCTAAAATAGCAGATGGCAGCAAAAACCTCTGTAGCTAATCTCCTCATTCCTAGCTGGCCAGTATCAGCCCCTTCCTCGCTCTGCCGCTGACTTTCAGCAGAGATTAGGATGTATGAATTCATTGGGCTGGCTGTGGCTGTAGTAGTATAAAATGAACACATGTGAGCCTTGTATCAAGTAATGTGTGCTACACATCCAGGGATACACTATCACTTTATATTTCAGTTGACCCCATAATTCTCAGTTGTCCCTGATTTATAACTGAGAATTGCTACAAAAAACCTCCCACCACTCTGCATTCATACACAGAAACCAATGAGAGGCATGTCATAGCTTCTTATGAATAAAAATGGATAACATAATGGGGGTTTCATTTCAACCATGTAATGTTGCTGTCATTTCTACTTCTCGGAGCCCAATGTATGCCCCACCAGAGAAATATCCCCTAGATCCCATGAGAGAAATTTCATTCTCACACGGCCATAAGTCCTGCAACATCCTCAGAATATGAAATCAGCCAGCGGGGGTGGATGGAAACAAAATTGCCACTGGGTAAAATAGGCAAACCTATTAAAAACATACTGCGGTCATGAGAGGAGTTATTGTGGTTACAAGGTCATAGTGGGGACCAACCTAATTTACTCAGGCCACTAATGTTGCCTCGAAATCATCTAGAGTACTTACCTAGCAGTGTTGTGAGAGGAAGCCTCTCCTCCTAATGCATTAATATCACAACATTAGTTATGAAACCTCTATGAAACCAGTGTAGATAGTGCCCTGCCAGAGATTTGACCCTTTCAGCCAAACAGATTGGCGGAGTGGTACCAGCATATTCAGTGGAGGAAAAAACAGGGAGAGACAGAGAGAGAGAAACAGTTAGTTTTAGACTACACACAACACACAACAGATTAACAAAGCACCACATTAACTTTCAGGTGCATCTAATTGTTGGGAAATTGAATGCAGCTCTCAGTGAGGGAGGGATCAATATATCGAGCTGGCCTGGCTTACAACCTCTAATCCTGCAAATCTTCTTGAGGTCCTGAAGTGCTGTATTGAATATCTGAATGACTCGGATAGCACTGCTTAAGCATAATTTATGTAATGCGTCTGCCTGTGTACACTTTAATTCCTACTAGGGCTCGGTGATTTTTCAAGATCAGTCGACCTTTCCTACCCTCAAGATATATTTAGCTGCAGTGCCCATTGAGTATGAGGTTAGATTACCATCACATATCAACTTGCGATTTGAAAGGTTGAAAGTAAGTTTTGAATGTGTAAACTATGGTTTTCAGACTGAAAGATAGGATTCAAACATTTGAAATCTGTACACTTCAATAATCTGTTCTGTTCAGACCTTGTCAAGCATCGGCTTGATCTAAATAGTAACGATGCACAGCTAAATAGAGACACATCTGAAGCTATTGATCACAGCTGGTTCAGTAGACAAATCCAGTATGGCACAGAGAAAGTGAAATATCACCTTTATCACATCGCTGAGTGAAGCCTGCACATATGCTCTACCTCCCACGCACCTAATGTTTATCATGAAAACAAACTTTGTTTAGAAGCATGTGCTGATTTCAGAGGGAATAACAAATGCATTGTCTTACTTGCTACATTTTTCAAGTGCAATTCTGTTACTCTAAATTAAATGATTCTACTTTTACTAATTTGTAATAGTCCATAGAAAAACACGTTTTGTATCTTTGTGCTCCTTAATCCACAGAGTGTTGTCATTTGTGGCAGGGTGAGGCTGCCCTAAAGCCTCCTGTCTGTCCCTTCAATCACAGGTTACTGTGCCACTTGTCATCTGCAGTCAGGCCTGTTATTGAGAGGCTTCCCTTAGGCCGCCTCTTTGTCTTTAGTCCCCCGATTAAATTATAGTGACACCTGGCATGGATCCGCAGCTGTAATGGCCCTTCTTTTCATCCCATCCCTTTCATCAGCATAATAGACCTCTGATGAAAAATGACAAACCTACAGCTCCTCCTCTGTGCTTCACTGAACTCTGTGTGGGGTCGAGAGAAACAAGTCATTGGTTCATGAGACTTTAATGATATAGCAAATTAAAAGGATGTATTCAGAGCGGTACGAATAACGTCAGGAAGTAGCAGACTGTCTTCAATCCTGACATATTATAGTCACTGGATGAATTACTTTTAAAATTACATGCGCACTCTAATCACACTAAACGTATGGCTAGTGACTCGTGCACACTTGTCATGTTGAGGTGGTGGTGGGTGGTGATATTTTTAAGCCCTCCAAGGCAATGGTGGCTATTTGTGCAGAAGAGTTTACTTCTATTCCTGGAAATGGAGGACAGTGTTGGAAAGACAGCCTTCTTGTGTCGGTTCACAGTTACACTTTCCCATATATAATGCATTTCATGCACCTTTGTTATGCAAAAGAGGCATGATGAAGAGAATTTCATCAGGGAAAAATGGAATTCCTGCAGCCCCCCCCCCCGTGGTCATGAGTGCTGCTGGAGGTGCAGCACTGCACACTGGAGGAAAATCCCATCCACTCCAATCTTGTTAAGCTGACGTACTTGGCCTTTTTATATTTCATGTGCCTCTTCTATGCAGTAGAGGGATGGGCAGGTAAATGCTGCTCAAAGCAGGCGAACCTGTATTCAGAGTAAATCCAGAATTCTGTGGATGTGTAAGTGAGAGGACAAACTACAGACTGTCATGAACCCAGTGGTACTTGATGAAAGATAGTAATTATTCACATAGTATCTTGCTTACAGTAGCAGTGCACATTTCCTGACCTCGCACATTTTGAGCATATTTAACTACTTTCTATTGTTCCACCTTTATTCACAAATGCTAATTCTGCAAGAATTGCAAACAGTTGTATTTTAGCAGTGGATGCTTGCAAATGTTCTGCTCTTGCTCCGCTTGCTTTAGTGCTGCCTTGGGTGACAACATAATAATTGATAGCTAAAGAAATTATGTTGGAGTTAGATGCACCACTGGTTGGTTGATATTACTTCTCTCTGTTGACTCTTTGTTGCCTTGGGGTGGTCAAGCTCTTCTGCAGCACGTTATCTGTCGGAGAATCCAAAGGACTCATCCTGTTTTGTTCTGTTTATTACTCTCTACAACTCAGAAATTATTTAACAGATTCAAATGAATCACATTAAGATTAAAAGCTTAATATGTCAGCAAATATGTCAGTCATGTCAGTCAAATATTGACAATCATGTATAGTGTTCTTCCTCCAATACAACCATGTGAAAAAACACATGAAGGGTATACCTACCTCCCCTGAATGAATATATAATGCTCATCCCACCCCTGTGTACATGCATGTTTGCTTGCCAGTATAAACATACATTACTTACAGTCACAGACAGTTGGTCTGTTTGGGACAAGTGCTTCAAATAAAGGTCCGATGCTGTCTTTATCTATCATTCACTTCCGTGATTTCGTTCTTTTCATAAGACCTACAGTATAAGCGGCTGGATTTATCAGAGCTGTCACCTGGCTTTTTTGTACAAAGCATGTATAATACGAGCCCAAGAATACAAAACACACAAAGTCAAACCAGGAAAACTTTCACAAAACACAACGCTTTATTCATCTCATGTCCTGTGATTATTTCCAGCAGCTCAGAGCGAGAAAAGCTTTGGTATCTCAAAGGGAAGCGAAAATAAGGGGAAGGTGAGGCACAGTAAAGCTTAAATTGAGGCTATTATTGAGGGCAGTGAGGGAATAGTCTGGGGCTTGACTCAAAAAAGCATAGGCAGAAAGAGTTTTAGTTAGGTCAGATGAACACTGATGGCAGGTCCTATAAATCCATGAAATGATATAAAGGTACAGAACATTGAATTCTCACCCTCACCTGCCAATTAGAAAACAGTTGTTACTGTGCATTTAAAGCCTGACTGATATTTGTCTTTATCTGATTCAACATAAAGAAATAACTTCTGACACTGTAGAGCAACTTTGATTGCAGCTTTCTTTCTGACGGTTGAGGCAGCTGCAGCTAATTATCTCAGTTAATGGTAAGATGAGAAAAGATTCTTTGCTTCGCCAACATCAGATTCATCATCAGTTTGACAATTAGGGCCGGGATCGTGCAGCTGTGGGGCTGTTTATGTAGACAGATTAAATGTGGGGCTGCTGTGAATACAGGTGTATTACTCTCAATCCCTCTTTGATTGAACGTAGGATCTCTGCTTCAAAGTTATAATGAATTGTATTACACTAGCTTCTATGGTATGCATTAGGAGGGAATCGCCTAGGTAATGCCTTTTTGAATGGTGCTAATTGCATGGACTTTTAGATACAGTAACTGGTTTTCCCTGTGGTGAGCAGCATATAAAAAAAGGGCAGAGGAACAGGAGATAGCGCTCCACTTCTTAAATTAGGCCACAAAAGCAGGCTGGTAGAGCTCAGTTGGATTTCAAAGAACTTGGGCGCAATATCACTCCACTGTAGATGTTATTATAGTCCCTGCAATAATTCAGGCAGAAATGGCCAATGTGGGGAAATGTTCGGTCACTTTAAGGTTAAATAGACATTAAATGGGCATTCAGCAAATAAAATTTGCTCTTGTATATGTGTATTCAGGGACAGGAAATGCATTTCTGTAGCATTGTTAAATTGTGCTGACTCCCGGTCTAGTTGATATTTCTGATTTGTTTGACAAAAGAAACACCTTGTTTCCATTATAATGTCTCTTTTGATTACCAGACTCCCAGCTGCCAAGTGATAAGATCCTAAAGGAGATTATGACTGAATGTCAGAAATGACACAGTTAAAGCATTATTCTGTACTACACAGTACAGGCGATGTCTACAGTTTATTCATATTTGTACAAATGCAAACCATGAACGCAATCATTTAATATCTGTCACTTCACATTTTCTTTGTGCTTACAGGAAATAATTAAATTGGAAAGCCAGATTTCCTATGTTCGAGTTCTGAATGAATGCAAAGCTAGACTCCTGTGCCTCTCTGTGCTCTTTCTCCATCTCTGTATCACTCTCTATCTAACATTAAAACACATTAGCCCCCCCCCCGTACTGCTCACAGAGAGAGAGCGAGAGAGCAGGACCATGTGTACAAATGAATCAGTGCTGTTTGTTGTACTGTTTCAGGCTTGAGCTGTTTCAAGTAGCTTATTTGAGAGAGCCGCAGATCATGTTTAGTAAGCTCACTCTCATTATATCAGACCCTGGGGAGAGAAGGGCCCTCTCACTCCATACTATCAAAGCCATGGAGCTGCCTTAGAGGACATGCTTCAGTATGAATAGAGGCTCTAGAGTACATACAAAAAGTAGCATGCTCAGCCCTCATCACCTCTCTCAGTGGGAAGCTGCCAACATTCAAGGTTTTGATCAAACCTTGCAGTAATGGCTGTGGGTGACAGGTATACGAGACCATAGTTTGGGGAATAAATAGCTTGATTAGCATAATGCTTCACCAACAAATTCAGCTTTCAGAGCGTGTGAAAGAACTACTTTTTTCCTGAGTGCAGTATTCATATACCTTCTGGGATCGTATTTCATAGGACAAACACACAATTATATAAACAGGGTATTTACCTCTGCACCATTGGAAGGTAATGTAATTTACTGCCAGTGTGTGCCCGATACTCCGTCACTATGTTGTCTGTATTTTTGGCTGCTTTGAATAGGCTCTGCAGCTCCCATTGTCCACCAAAAGCCTATTTCCACTCTTTTCAGCAATCATAATTCACCTGATACACGGAGCGCTTACCTCCAGAAATCCCTGCCATATTGATCCATCTGGAGCTGAGCTACATCGCTATAAACAGGCTAATCTAACATAAAAGCTGGCCTTTCAGTGCCCCAGCCTGTTGAAACGATTTAGCTGTGCCTGGTACCAATGAATAAATAAATAGATAAATGAGACACACAATCGCAGGCTCGAACCTGCAGTGCATCCCAACCACACGCGACTAGAGACAACAGCTCTGGGATAGGAGATTATGTGGAATAATATCCCTTACATTTTGCAGGTCTTTAGCACTGTTGGATTGGGAATGGGGATGACAAAGAAGCAAAGGTGGCTATCATCAGTCAAGCTCCTGTCTTCTCCCTGCCTCCACCTGCACCTTGCATTCGCACTCTGTGACCTTTTACCATTCTTATGTGTGATTAATTGCTACTAAGACTGTCCACTGATAATCTATGAGATAATTATCAAGGGAATGACTGCTTTACCTGAATACTAGTCAGACCAGACTTGCCACTTACCTCTGTCTCCCCATTTACATTCTCCTCTCACCCCCTGCCTTGTTCCCTCTTGACTGGCTGCCAGTAGGCTGAGGTTAGTGCAATAAGGATAGTGGGGGGCTCAGATACCCTTACATCCGTCAGGATTAAAGCAATTCATTGTAACCTTCAGCAGCCCTTGCCAGATGCTCTCACTGGTTAGTTTAGTTTTTGCACTTTGAATCCACCAGTATGCTGTGTAATGTACTCTGTGTTTTGAACACTGTTGTGTGTATAGATACATGTATACCTTTAGAGAAAACATATGGTTTAAGGGGCAGCAGGGGAAACGGGCTTTGAGATTTCCTGTGAGATTTGCTGAATTAAAAAACACATTTTTAAATAATTTTCTTTGATGAATTCTTTAATACCCACAGCTGTGTTTCCCTTCTCTCTTTGGCCATTACTAATTCATTGACATTTTGCTAGGATGGAAATTATCAGGATGTCGAGAAGTGGATATGTGATTGCCTGCAGTGAACAGACTGATGTTTGATACGGTAAAACAACAGAATGTGGTTTCTCTCACCATTTTCTTTTCCCCTGTGTGGTATTTTTTTCAGTTGGGTGGATTCAGGAGACATTTCTATCCTGTTTAACCCCGAGCCACATTAATATGCCCAGTAGTCAGTGATGTGATAGTTTGTGCAGCATGTTAACCATAGAGCAAGGAAACGACACCATCCATATCTTAAATACCGAAGGACCTTTTGGGTCTTACCTGCAGTTGGAACAATCAATCTTAGAGAACATTAAGAATGTTGATCAGGGGTAATCCACAGTCCTCCCTCAAGTCAGACTGAATCTTTTCATCCTTAATTCGTATTGAACAGTAATTAAGCCCTCAATGAGACTTTCCTGGGCAATATGTGCCCGGTCTGTGTCAGTATCCACAGCTCTGTTTTCCCTCTTCCCTTCCCCCGCCAAACCATATGTTTATTCCAAAGCTTGTCTATGTTATGTACAGTCACATTTATGATTAATGATACATATTACATGTCATCCTCCTCTATACTCTGATAAACAGTCGTAAAACTACCAACACTTTGAATTATATATTTAAATGTAAGTCGTAAAATAAAACAGGATACCAGCACTGTATATGTGAGTGAGCAATCCTAAAAATTATATTTGTCATTTACTTTTAGTATTTGGAAGAAAATACTGTATCACCACACTGACTTCCTCATCAGTAATACATAGTCTCTTCTATGTTTAACTTTACTGACAAACTAATTATAACTAACCATGCATTTTATTTATATCCCCATAGGATTTAATTGCATTTCATTCATAGAATTCAAATGGCTTACCGCAATAATTGTCACCTCTTATAAAATAAAAAATACTATGTTTAAGTATAGCATAATCTCAAAACAAGTCTATGATGGATTTATATCTTAAAGGGTTTTGGAAGACTAATATTTACTCTGTAATAGCAAATGATTAGAGCTGCCAACACAACTGCTGATTGAAGTCTTGCTATTGATCCAACAGTTGTTTTTGGTAATGTGCTCCATGAAGAACAGAGCTGTTCCCTCCATGGTTCTGGCAGTGAGCTGGTAGCCTCCGGCAGCACTCCTGCCTTCTGAGCTGACTGTGACCAACACCAAAAAATGTCAGGTCGATAGGCTTGAGTAGCAATTGTTCTGGGAGAATAAAATGAGGAAAAGTCTCTCCAGAGTTCTGGGGTTTTTGTTTTTTTGCTTCAGAGGTGACACAAACACACAGTAACCCCTGCATGGGGTTGTTTGTGTTCTTCATTCATTTTGCATTTCACTGTATCTACTGTAAAGTGTACCTGGATTGTAATTTTGCTGCCATAGATCGTTTGCATTTGCAAAATGAAAATACGTGTGTGTGTGTTTCTCTGTGCCTGTTGAAAGCAGACCTGCTCCTGACTCCTGGCACATTCTAGTCCCCTGCCGCCTCCAGTGCAATTAATGATCTTGCTTACAACATTAGCGCCACAATCATGAAAAATTGCACTGAAGCACAGAGTCCCCCAGCATATTGAGTTCAATTCATCAAGGGCTTCATGCTCATTGGCGATGTCAAACTTGGTCTCAGCGTTATTGAGTGCCTTGGTAATCAAGTACCTGCCATAAGCTCCCAGGAGTGATTATCTTTTTGAACATACAGTTCACGAAGAGATAGGAGTCATCTCGAGATTCAGTTAATGACTCATCTTATTTTTGATTTTTCCAGAATATCAGGCACTCAGAGAAAGTAAAACTCAAAAATCTATAAAGTCTCTTTGTTAATCCATTGTTTTGTTGGTGTTTGAGCAATTGTATTTGTGAATGGAATTTACAACACAAGTGCACCGCTTCCAAGACAAAGATATGAACAGGAATAGAAATCCTCTTTTGAGACTTGCTGTCTTTTTTTTATCAGCACACAGACACATCAAGATCGACCTTCGGTCAAACAGCCAGTGTGGTATGCTGGGAATTCAACACTTTTAGACGTTCAAGATTGTAATATTTTCTCTCTCTATTTCTTGAAACTTGAAGACATGTGATGGCCATGTCAAGGAGCCATTCTTTAGTGCTGCAGTCTGTAAAGGTTTAAGATTGTAGAGATTGTTTGCCATGCTGACAATGTCTTCATACCTTTGCAGAAGTGATTGCACATCTAAAAGCCATACTTGTTGGTTGTAGCCTATTAAAATGTATATTAAGGAGGGGGAGGTATAATGTTGTGTAGTTCAGTGGGATGCAGAATAGAGTTGGAGTTTGACAGACAAAAAGCTGGGTGTATAAGTGGCATGAAGACAGGGATCATCAATCAACAGACAGCTCTCCTTGGCACTGTAAATCACTGCAGTGCCGAAGGGCATCATCTGTTCCCATCTCCTAATTTCAGACAAAGTATGTAACGGTATCACTTTTTACAGATGGGATGAACAACGAATACGTACAACTTGTTTTGTTTATTTGCATCAATAACATCTCATACACATTCGTCGGTCTCCCAGCACTGTAGCACGTTAACATAGGACATGAACACCAGTTTGCCCATCCATTGTCATCAGCAGACAAGCCTGTGGATGTTTATCCCACACCAGAAAAAATATTCAGTAGCACAGTAAATCAAAACAAATCTGACTCATTAAAAAAGAACAAGTAAAACAAAATAACAAAGTCAATTACAAACCAACATCAGTGCAATTCTGTAGCATGTACAGTATGCTTCTGCAAATACTGATACTGTATGATCACATTGGGAGGGAGTGCTCAGCAGTTCAGAGTGCACAGGGTTTTTAACAAAGAGAAGTAAAAGTCCATAAGATAAACAGTTTCCAACACTGAATCAATCATTGATCTTTTTGTTGTAAACAAAACCAAGGAGCCAGAATAATTAGTAGTACACGCTAGATGAAATGGAATAGTTCTGCCCATGCTGTAAGTACTGCAATGCAGACAGATTTAGATTGAAAACCAAAGAAATCTTTCACTCTACTATGATGTGGTGAATGGTGATCACTTTAAGTAAATTTCCACTGTAAACATAATGACACTGATCTTTAATGAAACCTCACTGGAGTGACTGAGATGAGTGTAGGTGCAGAGCAACATGCTACAGAGAGATACTGTAGGGGTTATGTGTCTCATATCTAGTGCTCCCTAATCTAAGACCCCTCAAGCTTTCTCTAAGTGCCCCGTTAATAGATTCAAAGTATCAAAAAGCTGCAGATTCAGTTAGAACCACTCAAATACAAATGCATAATGACATTTTGTGTTGATATTGTGTATCATACAGCTTTTATCACTTCCTTTATAATGCGGATGGTCCAGACTGAGTCATGACATGAAATGCTCACCGTAGAATATAGACTGTGAAGTATTGCTGCTATATATGTGCTTTCTATGCAAGCATAGAAATAATAAACATACTGTAGCATATTCATCATATAAGATATCTTTGTGGCCAGCATTGGCCACAATTGTGGCATCATGTACATTTCAGAATTTACATATATTCATATATACATGCACATCTAGTGCAAGATATTTTTCTCTTTATCTTTTAGGACTTCTGTTCGTCCGCATATTTGGACAATCCAACATCTTGAAACATATATCTGGTCCTACTCAAATGGACCAATTACTGAAATTAAAACCACATAAGACCCTTTCACAGGTCTGAGATCAGATTTTTTTGAACAGTAGTGACAAAAATAAATAACACAAAGTGACACTATGCACAAAGTGATAATTTTCTGTTTTCCTTCAGTGCACTGAAAACCAGTCAAATGTGTGTACAGGGGTTGTCAAGCGTAGAAGATGAGCTCAGGAATCTGTCCCCCCTGCACCCCAGTGCCGTTAGTGCTGTCTGAGGAGCACTGGAACTGAAATGTCACTTTCCCACACTGCACCTCTGTCATCCCTTCCTGTCCAAAGTAGCTCAGCTCGTTCCCATCCAGAACCACACTGGCAGTGTAGAAGGTATCGGGCTCGATCTGGACTGGATACTCAAACCATACTGGGAAGGTGTTACTGGAACCATCAGAGAAGTATTTGCTGAGGTTTTGTCCCAGCAGTACTCCTTGACGTTTCAACTCAATCTTGGCACTGTACTCTGTTGAGCCACAGCTAGATCCATACAGTCCAAAACCAGCAATGAAAACTCTTTTATCCACTGCAAACTGTATACTGTCACAGCGGCCCCGATAACGCCACTGATTGCTTCGGTAGGCGCAGGACTGGAATCTGTGGCAGCGCTGGGGTGTCAGGCCCTTCCTAGGCTGGCTGACAAACTCCAGCTCAGGCTTCTTGGCTGCTGTGTACCACAAGAAGATGTCATTGGTCTCATTAAGCGTCAACACGCCCGACTGGGCAGCTCCATTGGCAAAATCATCCAGAGCCATCGTAGGGATACGTATCAGGTACATGGCCTTGCCCAAAACCTTACGCTTGTTATCAGTCGACGAGGTGAGCTCCTGTCTCTGGCATTCGGCCTCAGCCCAGCTGAGTGCCGCCTCAAATACCACTATCTCTTTAGTATTGAGTGTCTCTCGCTGTAGGATACTCTCCAGCGTCTGGGCATCAATGTCGCAGAAGCCCTCCGAGCGTAACGCCAGCTCGGCCTGGGCATCAATCACCTCCCAGCAGCGCTGTGTCAGCTCTGGCTCCTCGAACAGGCAGCTCTGAGAGAGTAACACGCAGGCATTCTTGGCGCTCAGGCTGGTCTCCAGGAAGTTGACGCAGGCACGTGCCAGGTGAGGGACAATGTACTTCTTGGCAGCATAAAGAGTGGCCAACACTGTGTCAGCACTCAGGTCAATCTCATCACAGTAAATGTACCTGTTGACATAAAAATGTGACTTTCTCAGCTTTATAGACAACATATCGTGTAAACATGTTTATTAAGAAGATAATTATATTGTAAAAACAGACCAGAGGGCATGATAAATATAACAAAAATATCTTCATTTCGTTTTTAGTTGATTGTGGTTGAAACTGACTGATATTACAATATTGTAAGCAATAGCATCACTGCATCTCTTGAAAACCTTGTTGGAAAACAATGAAATGAGATTCTTAACAGAGTAAAATCACTGTACATAATAATCAAACTGGCCAACAAAATAGTATTCCTCCTACACCCTCGTCTACCACCTACTGTAGCCCGCCTGCAAGGACACAGAAAACAAATTTCATAAATAAAAATGATGTAGGAACAGCAAGGAGGAAGTAGAGAACAATATGAAGTGATTCAGCATGAAAAGTAGAAAGTGTAATGAAATGAAAATAGACAGCTATAGATTCTGTCTCTGGGATAGAGAAAGAAACACTTCATTTGTCTGGCAGGGTAAGAGCTAAACTGATGCTAGAGATAGATAGATACACTAGTTTCATCATACCTTCCTTTTTTTCAACATCAAATTGAAATAGCAGTTATGCACATAAAGATGACATTATTTCTTTAAAAATTGCATTGTTAGATCACAGAACAGGGCCAGTTGAAGGAAGTGCTCTATATTGAAGAGTTTAGACGAAGGAGAATCCTTACTTGAGCATTGCCAGAAATGCTGCTGGTTCCACATCTGGAATATGGATTTCATCGTTGTTCTCAGCCAGTTCACCATAAAACATGGCGTGAAACACTGAGCTGCCCACAGCCAAGACATACTGTTGGAAGAAGAAGAGAAAACAAAGTGACAGAGTGAAAAGCGGAATGAAAACATGCTGTAGTAAGTCTGCGATTTCACTGGAAACCACATGACGTAGTAACATTTGGTGAAGAGAGAAAGATTATTTGAAATGGGAATTGTACTAAATGCAATTTCTTCACATGTAGCACTTACTCTTTACATAAAAACACAAATCTCTTGGTTGGATATTGAACAATGCCTCAATTCTAATCACTGGAGAGATTGAGTGTCTCACATAATGAGCAGTGCTCAGCCAGTTGCTATTTCCCCTGAGGACAGGGAGGCAGATTTCTAACCAACAAGATTGCCTCTGATAAAAAAACAACAACAACAGGAAATCCTAATAACTCAACTGAACAGAGTGCAGCACAAGTTCAATTTACTGAAATTAATGAATTATCTGAACTTGTGATGAAATCAGATACAACACAATGCTACTAATAATTTCAGTAATAAGCACTGTATGTATGTAAGGCTATGAATTGTGTAATTAGTACATTCACGTTTTAGGTCTGGGTGCGCATGTGTGTGTGCTATGTGTATGTGTGCAGCACAAGTATGTGTAGGTATGTGGGTGGTATAAATTTTCTCAAAAAAGGAAGACTGACTTTCTATAAATTAAATTGTAATGAACCCAATCTGAAATAAACCTTGCAAATAAGGCTTATTTGAAAACAGTATTGTTGTTGTTGTTACACACTGAAATTCATGTTTCCTTTTTCATAAAGAGAGGTCAGCTGAAAGACAGTTGCTTTTTTCATGTGGATTTAGAGACGAGTATATAAAAACTGCATATTAGAATAAGATTAGCCTTACCTCTTGACCCATTGTATTTTACAGATGTTCACATAAAATGACTGCTTTTAACTGCGAGCTGCATCCTCCATCTTGTAAGGATATAACTTTGTAAATTAAATCATAATGCATATCTGAATTCCTGCCAAATGGACACAATAAAGATTGAGCTGCCCTGAATGTCATTATATCCCATTGGCATAATGTCTCAGCATAAAGTGCAGTCAAGTCATCCTCAATGTCCTTCCATAACTGCTTTCTATAAATGCACAAAGTGCACTCCTACTACCAATCATACATCATATATTTGGGGCCCATATAAAGAACAAAAAAGGACAGTGCAGATGTGGAATGGATAGCCGAGCCAAATTCATGGCTGCAAAATCACTTACCAGGTTTAATGTGAATGTTTATAATCATATTCAAGCAGAGTAGACATAATGATGTGCTTTTAGACGAGGCACATGGTCTAGGCAACTATAAACCTGAATCAACAATTTACGTGAACATCTTGAAAAAGCAGTGAGGTCAGAGGGCAGCTTAAACCAAGAAGTCATGTCGACCTGCAGGGTTACAACTGGCATAAACAGGATGAAAACTGTCCCAGTTATAGTAATCATAGCTATTTATAGTACATTCATTGTACTGTCATTCCAAAATAAAAAAATAATCAAGTAAATGAGTACAAAAGTATTTCTAGGATATGAGATGAAGAGTTGAATGCACCTCACTCTATGCATTATCATTGTAACTGTGTGCTGTTGAATGTGTTTGATTAAAAGTTGAGTAATTGCAGAGCTGTCTCTGAAAAGCTGAGCTAAAGCAGAGACAAAGGCGATCCATTCTGTGTGAGATGACTGCTGGAAGAGGATATCCCTTCCTCCTTCGCTCACTCTGTGCCTCTATCCTTCAGCCTCATTTACATAAATTATTGAGGACTGTCTCAAAAAGACACATGGTGCGGAAGTGAGAGTGGAGCACAAAGGATTTTAGTTCCATTACTGCTGGCAATGAGGAAGATTGTTTTTTATGCTGATATGATATGAACAACAGTGGGCCGGGCTGGCTGATTGCTTGTTTGTTCATTTCCTCCCTGCTAGAGTGATTTTACTGGTTGATGAAATTCTTACTCTGTGTCCTGGCAGCCGCTGGGTCCTTCCAGGCTGACCCACCACAAAGTGAACATCTGCCATCAGCTCATTGTTGAACATTACTGAATTTCTAAAAGGGAAAGAAACAAAAAAATCAGGGAAAAAATGAATTGTGTATATTTTACTCTGTACATTTGTTTTAGAAGAGAAGAAGAGAAGAGGAGAGAAAGCATAACTTGGAGATATTAGGGTGAGTTTAAAGCAGGATCAATACACATATTTATGTGAATAATGAAAGTCATACCAATTAGAGTCTTTTGCAGAAGTTCAAGCTAAAATAGTAACTTACATGTATATTTATCTTTTCTGCTACTCTAAAAACAAGAGTTGGATAATTGTATAAAGTGTCCCAAATGCGTCAGGCAAGACTAAATACATTTTATTGATTTAAAAGTCTTACATAGCACACTAAAACACAAAAGTAATTTCAAAGCTTAATCATTTTTCAACTTAAACTCTTTATATCTACATACAGAGAGGCAAACTAGACAATGAACTGAATGGAAAATCCCCACTGTGAAAGAATGGGACCAACAATAAAGCTACGTTCATATATTATTGAATAGTGGAACATGTCACAGGGGTGGGTAAACAGCCCCATGATGTTCTGGAGAGACAACAAAGACAGGTTGGAAAGCACACATTTTGCTCTGGACAGCTGGGGTCTTTTACTGATAGGCCAATGTAAATATTTTGCTTTTAGTACAGAGCAGCTGCCTGTTGTGCATATCAAACACACCCGGGGCCTGTCCGCTCTCTGTTATGTCAGAGCTGCAAAATCTGCAGGAGCAGGAGAGGGTGTAAACCGAGGTACCCCCAGCAGATTGAGGGCAGGGCAGAAACAGAACACCCACCCATATTCACACCCACACACACAAACCTCAGTATACAAGAGTAATTGCCTTATATAAGTGTTTTGTGATGCATTTTTACATTTAATTGAGGTTCTGTTCAGAAAACTGGCAATTAAAATGCAGTGGAACATGCAATTCTTATCTATTGAACTTTCTGGAAATGTTCT
Source organism: Maccullochella peelii (assembly GCA_002120245.1). Taxonomy (NCBI): domain Eukaryota; kingdom Metazoa; phylum Chordata; class Actinopteri; order Centrarchiformes; family Percichthyidae; genus Maccullochella; species Maccullochella peelii. The sequence continues at coordinate 61,754 of LKNJ01002829.1, read as the reverse complement.
TATTAAAATTTCAAATTCATCTTCCCTCAATGTAATGCTGATGAAAACAGTTTGGAGCAGCAGTTTCAGAAAGAGGCTTGCTGGTTGTACCTACCTTTCTCTTATAGTGGAGTAGAGTCCTTGCCAGTTACAGTTCTGTATGGTGTTGTTGTTGTTGAGGTTCTGCTGCTGGTACTGTTGCACGGTGGTGGTGGATGTCGGCTTTTTGGTGGGAAAAATGTCCGCTGCCATCTTCTTCTTCTTCTTGCTCCTCAGAGTGATTATCTCATAACAGACGGGGGGCAGCTTGGAGCTGCCACTGGCATTCCCTTTCTTGGAGCTTTTACTTGACTTGCTTTTCACTGACTCAGGAAGCATTAAGAAGAAAGTCAGACATTTCATATTCCTCCCCTTGGCATCGACCATGAGTGTGTTCAACTGCCGAGCAGTGGGAGTGCAAGCAGAGAAGACATTCACCAGGAGCAGGCAGGTGCGAGGGAGGACCGAGGGGGATTTTGGAAGGGGACAGCAGAGACTTGAGCTGTACTCAGCAGTGCAGTAGTCAGAGTTCCTGTACGGGGTTTCACCTTTTGGGAACTAACAGAATAACTCTCTTGTTTTGCCCGTTTTCTTCACTCCTCTGAAGAGGCAGGTTCAGACTGGTGATCCCAAGGCACTTTTCCTGTGTGAAGTTTGATGTGCTGATGGAGAGGCTCTTGGGGTTCCCATCCCTGCTTGTCCAGAGTGATGAGATCAGCTCTTCAAATCACTTCTTTTTCTCCTCTGCTCCCTTGCCTCACTCACTGCTTTGCTGAGGGTTGGCCTGACAGCCCCAGATTTAGTACAGCTGCAGTGGTCCTCAGGCAGGCAGCGGTGTTACATCAATTCCTTTAATTTCCCACTCTTACTCCTTCTGTGCTTCTCTTCCCCTCTCAGTCTCTCTTCATCTGTGGATCTACGTTTTTCTCTCCAGCACTTGTCCTTTTTCCCCTTCCGCTCCTTCATGGAGCAGAGTCCTCTGCAGGATGCTGTAGCCGTGGATGCTGTGTTGCTCTGCTCAGCCACTCGTTCTGCTGACTACAGAGGTTGAATGGGAGAGCGCAGAGGAGATAGAGAGCCCCCCCCACCCGCCCGCCCCTCACAGCACAGTGCACGGCTCTCTCCGTAGATCAGCCAATGGCAGCGCACAGCATTCATGATTGGCTAATGCAGCCTAGTGCAGCACATACTTGAATATGCAATAGTCAACGTCTCAATTAAAGTGACAGCCATGCCCCATAAGAATGATATATTCATCTACAGTTTTGCTTCCTATGTTTGCCTTACCTGGAGCCACTGCGTTCAGTTTGCACTACAGTGAATATAGACTCAGTGTTATAATTCAAAAGGGCAATGCAAATGTCCATGTTCTTTTTAAGGGCAGAATTTGCTTAATTCATGCATCCTCTGACAATCATACTTATTTTTTTAATGAGCTTATAAATGTATACAAACGGGTGAGTTTGCAATTCATTGGACTTTGCTGCTTTGATTGGACTTATTATCCCTAAACAGTTTTGCCAGTGCACCTTTTTAGATGCAAGTTCACGTATGATTTATAGACAAATGTCAAAATGAACATCATACACAAACTAATCTTATACTACTAGAATTTTGTAATATAGCATATTGAAATGTGCTAATATTCCTGTATCTTTAAATATTTTACATTTGAATAAATGTCCAGTTTTTGCATTTTAAAGCTGGAGCGTGGAACTTTTGTCTCCTCCTCCTTGCAGTGGGAGTATTTACACAAACACTGTCGATGTGTGCTTATGATGCATGAAAATTTCCACAGTCCCGAGACAATTATCCATTATTTAGGTAGAGTAAATGTAATAGCTACATAGCCTACTCCAAATATTTTAGAAAGACCATCCTGTCCAAGAGCAGTGATGTGATATCCTGTCTGCTCTTCTTTCAGCCTCTCCAACGAGGAAAAGCTACACCAATGGTTATTCGTGTTTGTCCTCGCCATCATTCGCTTTCTTTTTTTGACTGTGATCCTACCTCTAAACTTTTCTCGGATGCTTCTTAGGTTTCTTTGCCATACTCCTAGTCACTGTAGTCTACTCCTTCGTTACGGTTGCTCTCCTCAGCTCTGGCAAACCAGAGCCATGTAGAGAGAATTATCTGAAGTCTGCGTGAATCATGTGACGATCAAGCATTTTTAACTTCTGTTGATGCGACTCCCTCTCTCTCTACATGGCTCTGGGGCAAACTAATCATTGCTGATTGACGTAAAATGCATTACTACCTGTGCGCCAGCGCGGGAATGTCACCACAAACGCCAGATTTAAAAACTCTGGTATACTACAATATACAGAGAGATATACCTGGCGGTGATGGGCTTAATTAGCATTGTGTGAACTCGTCTGGCGATGGCTTGAGTGTATCGGACGTTCATTTATATGTAAAAGTCCCTCACTCAAGCTTTAAATATGTGAAATCGCTGAGAACTGCTTCCATTCTCAACCAAAGAATATGTTCTTGTGCGTAAGCTTTCTTGTTAAGTCATCGCTTCAGGAGAGTACATGGGTCTATAAATGTAATTCACTCTTTGCACAATGTATAATGCATACAGTTCCTTTGCTCCTCTTGTCTAGTTGGGCCTGTGCACAGTGGATATTCTATTTAAAGCACTGGGATGATTTAGCTATTTGCTGATGGTGGTTTAAAATATTATCAAATGCTGTCATATTCGATAATAATAATAATATTAATAATAATAATAATAACAGTAATAATAATTTGGTGTTTTATTTCTTTTATTTGATGGCACTTTGGTAATATTACTACTGCTATTGTGTACATTGATAATAGTATTGTCTTAAGTAGCACTATTACTATTATTAATAGTAATTTATTTGCATATTACCTCGTATTATATTTGTAAGAGTGAAAATAAAACTGACAAAAAGAGGTGAACACATTTAATTGAAAAAGTCTTCTTTGAACCACTGTCACAATATTGATTTTTCCATAAACCCTAATTAACTGTCTTAGCGTTTGCTGCACTGAGGAGCATTAGCCCACTAAGCTCCCTTATACAGTGTGTGCTGTAGAACAGAGACATTTGCTATGGTAACATGGAACCAACATTACAGGGCACCATACTCTCAAATTGCAGGCCACTAGAGATGTTACCTTGGTAACCACATCCACTAGCAACAGCAGGACAGAAATGTAGTACACAGACATAAAAACAATGATTATTGTAAAGGAAAACGTCTAATACAATTCTGCACCTTTTGACTTAACAAAAAAACCTTAATTTAGATGTAAATTTGTGCTGTGATTTTTCTGTTGTTCCACAGCAATCCAGTGCCATTACTAACTGCTAAATTAAAATTGTTGTGTTGAGAAGAAGAAACCTTGATAGCTTGTGACAGAATACACATGTTAAACCAACAGTTTTGTGATTTATCCGGCATCATGGTCTCGCAGCCTATATGATAAATAGGATGTCATTATATATCACCCTGAATGGCGTCCTGCTTTCTTTAATTGCATTTTCTCTCCATTCATCAGCAGAAAATGTAATCTTGTTATTCACACATTCAGAGGTAGGAGTGAGAGGAGGAAGTAATGATGGTGTTGTCACAGCATCAAAATCACCTTTGTCTCACACTTTGTCATCACATAATCACACATTTTCACAGAAAAGGAAAACATTAGCACAACTGTAGTAGCACGGAAATCAGCATTGTGGCCGTTGGTCTTTAGTTAATTATTGATAATATAAAATCATGTAGAAATCAACACATTCATATTATATACCATTCTGAGATAGTGCTCAACATATCTCAACTGTCATTCTTTTATGATTTTGAGATATTAGCACTAAAACTGTGAATTTATAGTACCATGATATTAGATCATTTTATTTTCTGACGCAGGTACACAGTTTAAATATTTCCCTCGTATTTCAGTCCTTGGCAGTACTCCAGCCTCAGTGTATTAACTTCAAAAGGTGAAGTTAAAAAGCAGCAGAAGTCCAGCTGTGCCTTTGTTGATTGCTTCTTGATGACAGTATTCAGTGCAACACCTTTATCTTCAAAGTAGTTTATACGAGGACACCTTCATCTTTTAAGAAGTAACTGCAGCCAGTAGGAAATACATACAAGCCAGAAAAGGCAGAAATACTCAGGTACCTCAAACTTTAGGAGAATTCTTGAGTCATTAAAGTTACTTTATATCTCTGCTGTTGTTCACATCAGCATATACTTGTTTTTATCATTTGTCAACAAGGAGTTTCCATGAAATAAGTATAATTACACACTAATATTACACATCCTGTTTCAAGATTGATGCATAATGGCTAATTCATAAATAATTAGATAATTGTATGTAATTGTTATGTTATTTACTGTATTTTCTCGGCACAATAAAAAAAAAATGCATTAGTGGCATCGATTAGTTTCGGACAGTGAATTACTGTGTAATTACTGGCCTGTGCTCGCAGTACTGTAATCAATCTGTAATAACAAACAAAAAATGCTGGGTAGTAGTTTTTCAGTGTAGAAAGCCCTGTTAGTGAAAAGAGGTGCAGTCTTAATGGAGTTTGGTAGGAAGAAGATCCAAGTCAATTTTCTCCAACACTCACTGAATACTGAGGCCATTAGTTATGTTGTGGAGGTGACTGCTTGCCATTCTGAGTTTGAGCACAGAGATACAGCCCAGCGTAGTGGCACAACTCTTCTGCAGAGAGACACCTGCTGAGAGGCTTGGCTGAGCACAGCGGAGGAGAGAGGAGGCTGGGAAATGAACTGTGATGCAGGCCTGGCACACGGAGGCAGGGACAGGATCCAGCAGCTCGTCCAGTGTTCACCTCCCCCCTCCTCCCCCTCCCCACAGCCGCCTGCCCTCTCCGCCGCCGCCGCCATTAAAGCAGGCAAGGGCACCTGACAGGTGGAAGGGACGGAAGAGATGGCGTCTGCCCAGAGACGAGGCTTAGAACTCCTGAAAAAGAGAACTGTTAGTCAGCGGGGTCTGGGAGAGAGCTGGCAGTCATGCACAAGAACAGTGTGAGTGTTTGTGTGTGTGTGTGTGTGTGTATGTGTGAAATTAAGTGTCTATATGCATGTTAATGTGTGTTTATGAAACTGAAACTTGTGGTTTATCCACACTCTCTTTCTGACACTGCACTGTTTCCCCGTTTTTTTTTTCTGCTTGTTCACAGCATAAATTTAGCCGATAGTCTCAGATTTCGACAGCTTGTCATAATTTGAATAACAAGTTTGCTATTCGACAGGATAAACATTTAATTAGAAAAACCAACATGAATTTTTAACTAAGTCTTGTCCGACAAATGGCCTAACACACTTTAACTGACCAGAGAAACAACAACACCATAGATGAGATGATAGCCTCTCCTTTGGCTCACAATCAATATGTCACAGTCAGAAGATATATGGGGGTAATTTTACTTGCCTAGAGAGCACAGAAAAGCCAGAGACTGTAGGAGGGCTGCAAGAACCACAAACTTCTCTGGATCACATACATAGGAGCAACCATTTTAACATAGGCACACTTCACCCAAACGCGCAGTATCTATCTATCTTGCAACTACGCGTGTGTGTGTGTGTGTGTGTGTGTGTGTGTGTGTGTGTGTGTGTGTGTGCTACTGAGTGCGTGGACACAATAATGACAGTGTAGAGATGACCTTATAACCCCAGCCCACCACATGCTCACACGCTGACTCCCACACACTTGCTACCATTGCTCACTCATCGCCCTCTCTCTGCTGTCATATAAAACTTGATAGCCATAATTTTCAGTGTGATTAAATGTTTTGCGCGTGGTATGAGGTGCTCTTTGCAAATGTATTACATATTCTGCCCTGTGGATTATTCGGTTCATTTGTTTGAGCAGACTTTGGTGCCCCCCCTAAAGGAATCACAGTTCTTTTGTAATTGAGGGGCCAGTGTAGACCATTGACCGTGGGAGTTATTGTCCAAGCATGTTCTTGGTGAATGTGCACCCAACACCCAATTGGTGCTTCACCTATTAATTGCACAATTATAGTGAGAGATTACTACATTTATATTGGCAACTGGGAAACCTGGAAACCTATGTTACAGGACTGTTGTATAGATAATCCACAGCAAACACCACATTCACATGCAAAGAGGTTCATCACTTTGAAATTGAACACTTTGAACTGAAGTTTTTTTTTTTCATCATTATTGACTGTTCACTAAACCCCTCGCCTGAATAGCAATTGTAAGATCACAGCAACTATAGGCATGGTAGGCCGGTCAAGCTTTGGATTTCTCCACATGTATGCTGCAAACATTAGTTTACTACTTACACCAGTAATGCTAATGTACCATTATTAATATAATAAGCTAACTACATTATTTAGTGGGGTAACAGGTAACAGGGACCATGTAGATGTTACATACATGTACAGATGAGGAATGCAACAGACGTAATGTATATAGGGCGTCTGCCTGAAGCTAATTTGCAGGCCCCTTCCATGGTTAGGCTTTTAAATCTAGATTAAAATATTTAGTAAAATGAGTTGATAAAAACAAAATCGGGATAAAATACAACAGGACAGAAAAAAACGTGTATATGCATGTGTATATGTGTCCCCGTGTGTATGTATTGTACATGACTGTGTGTACATTGACATGCGCATGATAGTGTGTGTGTGTGTGACTTTAAATATGTAAGCATAGATTTGACAAGTGAATGCAACAATTTTTAGAGTTTAGTCCTGTGAAGATCAAGTTTATTTGTGGTTATTAAATATCGCATGTCCCACACAGGACATACAGTTGTAAGATCTCCATTATCCTCTTTCTAATTCTACTACCATCCAGATCTATGTGTGATTCATAAATTACAAACTCCTTTGGCAGCAGACCTACTCTGGAGTCTGACTGGAAGGATATGCTTCTTCGCTAATTTATGAGAGTAATAAAGTACTACTTTATGAGCCAATATCGCTCATTAAAATCACTGACGTTGAATGTACTAAATAACATAACCAACATTGATTGTCCTGCAATACTAATCTAGTCTGGACACAGCTTATCTCCTTTGCATAGATCACTGAGGCAGATCCAGAGCGCTGCAGTGGAAATGCTTAATGTTCTGTTGACTCTGAAGTGTGGGGGCTGGGACAGCGTCAGGGAGTTCCCAGTTCTTTTTACACTGCTTTAAAACATTAATCTTACAGTAAAGCTTATTTAAAGTAAGCGTACAACTTTTAGTTCTCCATAGCCTTTGATTCAGTCAGTTTACTCCACATTCAGCTTACAATGAAATCTAAATAATTCACCACACCTCCCTTTCTCTCTATGGTTACTCCCAAATCATTTTTTCAGTCAGTTCAATCCCTCTGTCACTGTGGTTACTATCAAATAATTTAACAAATCTGATTGCTTTCGTCTCTTTAATGCAAACACTGAAAATCCATCACAACCTCCTCCCCATAAGCTTTTCATCACACACACACACACACACACACACACGCACACACGCACACACACACACACACCTTCACCTCCCCACCAGTGTCCAGGACCTCAGCTGGTTCAGCTTCAGGTTTCACAAACATCTAGTCCATCAACTGATGTACACAAACTCCTGCAGCACCACTCAGTTGTTACATGTAAAATGTTCGAGTCGGTGACAGTGTTTAAATCACGCAGGTTTTCTTGCCAATCAGACATCAAAGCAGATAATTTCACTCATTAGCATGGCATCAACCAGACAGGAGGTGCTTTCATATCTGTTAAATTATGTTAAAATGTTAAAAACCTCTGTGCTCTAAGACCTACATGGCACATGGTTGCATATTCCTGCAG
>LKNJ01002829.1:0-53865 GCA_002120245.1 Maccullochella peelii | reverse complement strand
TATATTCTACTAAAATATGTAAAGCAAGGTGTTGACGAAGCTGTTTCAGTGTTGGCAGGAGTCCCTATGATGCTGGAAAGGCTGACCATATGGTTGGTGCTGTGATGTGATTTACAGTAACATGTCTGCATCCCATGCAGATGCAGAAACTGATGTATTTGCTTCAGCGTATACATTTTCGAACTGCATATTACCATAGGACTCGTACTGTCTTGGATTGTGATAAATATGCATATGAGTATCTAAACAGACTCCTTATGTGTCCAAGCTGCGCCGAAGGAGCCCCAGAGGAGCGGAGTGCTGACCAGGCACATGCAGGCATGGCGAAAACAAAGAGAGAGAGAGAGAGAGAGAGAGAGAGAGAGAGATAGTCTGTAATGAGGGTACTTTTGTCAAGGGAGGTGGGGATGTCTCCTTATTGTCTTAATAAAGCATGAGGAGAATGTCAATGGCATAACAATAAGTACAGTACAGTAAGTATTTAGTTCATGTCACATATTTTAGGATTACAATACTGGATTTGCCTCGCACTGAGATGCTGTAGCATTGTGGTCAGATGGTGTAGGCTGTTCCAGTGTGGATGCTTCAAGGGACCCCAACTTTCCATATTGCAACATGAAATTGTATGTGGGTTTGTGTGTGTGTGTGTGAGTGTTAATCAACAGAAACCGCTGGGCAAGAGAAGGTCAAAGAGGAGATTGGATTTTCTGAACTCAGTGAAAACAGTCCCTATAGAAAGCCATGGAAAAGCAAATAGTGAGATATGGTTCTGTGCAGCACATGGGAAAAGCCCTTCAAAGCTAATTCTTAATCCTTTTCTACACCAGACCTCCTCCCTTCTCCTTCCCTCAGTTTAATCTCTGACTCTGCATTAACATTTAAATTTTTCCCAGCAATTCGAATCTAGTGCCATGACCACCTAGATTTATTCATTTACACTAATTATCTACAGCTGGCATGGGAGTGGACGGTTTAACCTTCTCACAGCTAATTTCTCATGATTTCTCCAAAGCCGCACCCAGTCCCACAGGGGGTAAATATGACCTTTTCCAATTTTATTATCAGTAACACAACACAAAATGTCACTAATCAGGATAATGTGGTGGCACCTTTAAAATAATTTCATTCCATTTCAATTTGTAGCAATAGATGACAATAATGAAAATTTAGAATGGTTTATTTCATTTCTGTTTGTTTTGTGGTGGTGGTGGGGGGTGTTCAGTGTGTTATATTCACAGGGATGAAGAACTGATTGTAGAGATTGCTGTGGAATATTGGAACATGTTGCTGATTTGTCCATCCAGCCACGCACAGTGTTTTCTTTAAGACAGCCTTTGGTTTGTTGCTTCTGGCAAAGACAGAATAATGGCTACTTGAGACAAAAGGACTCATGTGCCCTTGAGAAGCATGCTATATGTGACAATTTCACAAAAAGACCCAGGGTAAGTGACAAGAAGAGACGCCACATGGGTTCAAATGAGTTTTCTGAATGCTATTATTAACTTATTAACTTATTTACTAATTGTCTTGCTGTCATAATGGCAGTGAATGGTCGAGTAAAAAGTGGAATTGTTGTAAGGAAAAGCAGTTGGTGGAGGACTAGAAGGAGGATTAGAAATAGAGGTTATTAAAGCCACTTAAACAGTCCGAAGGGCCAACTGCCTAGATGGAGAATGTCTCCCAATAAGTCCTCCAGAATAACTGCTAAAATAGGTCATTTGTCATTGCCTTCCAAAATGACCCAAAATGGGTGTCTGGTGTCCCTTTTGGCAGGACGACATATTTTGGCAATGTCTTCCAAAAACGCATAAGATCGCTACAAAAAGGATCCATATGAGATCATGTGTTTTCTGAACTGCCACCTCTATGGTCTCGGTTAGGTTGGGTTTAGGCACCAAAACTATTTTTATAAAGGTAAGGGAAATATTGGGCTCAACGCTACTTCTGTGTTTGCTTCTGAGAGATAACAAGAGGCCCTTGTCAGGTAAATGTAAACATAGGTTGTTTTAGACATTTGGACAAATAACCAATACTGTTGTTTTTCTGGTTAGGTACGTCTCATACTTCCTGACACCTTGCTCCAATTTGTATATTGTTTTCTGACCCAAGAAGCCCAACCACCCACAACAACAGAGAGAGGGATGTCACTATGGACAATCTGAGACTAACCTTTCCATGCATGCAAATCAAACATATGCACAGTGCCAATTAGACTGCCAACTGAAAGATTTTATGATTTTTCTTCTTTGTCATGTGTACTAAGCCCCTGGGCATCTGGTAATTCCTCAGCACAATTAATTTGAGTAAACTTTGTTGAAAGGTCAGCAGTGAATGATGGATTATCGCTTATTTTAATTACATTTGTTTTTCTTCTGTGATGTGATTGAAAGTGAGATAGTGAGTCAACACAATTGCAAAGCACTTTTCAACATCTTCTTTACCCGGCATGAAATGTTAACTAGTTAAAATCTATTTGCTCATGCTGTATGCATCTCACTGAGGCTGCACGGATGCACATTAAAACACTCTTTTATACTCCAGACTGCAAAAAGGTTGAAGTACACCGGGTAACAAGTGATGTTGCCCTGAGGCAATGTCATATATGTGGTGTCAGAAACCTTCAAATTCTCAAAAGTGCTAATGTCAATCAAATCTAATACCACTCTGGGTCCAAAGCAACGTACTGTATTCAGACCTTTCACAGCTTAATATCTCTCGGAAGAGGAGCCAAAGATGACTAATTAGAATGATACTGCTTTTGGAGCTGCATGCTACAGTTTTGCTTTCTAATTTCAGATTTGTCTGACAGTGGTGCAGCCCATGTGGGTGGTGTAAATGCCTGGCAGCTCACATCCAACATACCCAGAGAAAAGACTGCACATACTTATTATAAGAGAAGAACATCCTTGTCATATTATAAGATGTTATAAGAATTTGTATTTGTCATGTCATAGATTAAATCCTTTAGGATGAGTGTCACATTTCTTTTTCCAGTTTAAAAGAGTGTACATCCAGTAAAAAATAACATACATCTAATTTAATCTCTAATACACATATACCGTACAAGAAGGCGTCAAAAAGGATTAGCATATAATTGTTTTATTTATAGAATATGTTCTAGCTGATTTAGGTTTTTTAACAAATGTATTAAGTGCCACAAACATCAATCAGAAAAGCATTTTAAAGTAAATTTAGTGTATTTTAACGGTCAAATTACGACACCACTAAAACTACTTTGATGCAGTAGCTCCAATCCATCTGCCAGGAGAGCAGAACAAACATTTGCACATACTGTTTGCTGCAGGGTTTCTTGTACTGTAGTGTACAGTAGGTGTGGTGCAGTCTGCCGCTGCTGTATTCCACCCCTGAGTGCTGTGAAGCTGATTTATAAGAGGGAGGGGCCAGGAGCTGCAATCAGCCCATTTCCATCAGCGTTATGGCTGCCTGACAACATCCAGCTGTCCCTGATGTGCCACCAAGGGCCGATGGTGCGCTTGTCAGCTCTGCTGTTTTACTGCAGTGCTCACTGAGACGAAAACATGTACACATAAGTACATACTTGCCAACACAGTCACACATGCTGACACGCATGCTCCCACACACGCAAAATCACCAAATTAAATACATCATTGTCTTTCCCAGTTTTGTCATGGAATGAGATCTGCAATCAAGATGTATAAAAAATACTGGACAACTTATTTTACCAAAATAGTGTGATATAGATCAGTCCAGGACATAATGACTATAAACATTGAATAATTTATTATCATATTAGTATTATAACAAACTGACAGTTACAGTTTTATTAAGGCCAGGGTGAAAATGAAAATAATTAATCATTTTCACACTCTCTTCTCTGCATCACACAGTGCCCTTTACAGTAATTCCCACACTTACTGTCTTCAGACTCTTTATATCAATGTTCCATACTATTAATCCCAAATTTTACATAGCATATGATTTCTTCCTTTTTTTATATTCTTCTTCTTCTCCAGGGAATGAGTTTTATAAGATGATGCTCTGTTCTACTTTCAGACTGAGAGCATGTCTAATCAGAGCACTGACTCAACAATGCATCAGTGTTGTGCTTCATCAGTGCAATCTCTCTCTATCCTTTTCCTGATGCCTCCTCTCCAGCTGCACCCACTAACTTATGGTATAATGGTATTATACTGTAACCCGATAAATTGTGAACCCAGCTGGCTAAACTTGATTTTGCTTTTACAACAGCTGAGATACCAGGCATCCACCATGCTGCTGGGGCAATGCATGAAAACCAAAACAAATCTACCTAACTATATCATTCTTCTTTTGTGAGTGAAGTTAAGAATTAAAAGACGAAAACAACCTCATGATTAAATGATTAAATAACACTGGTTATCTAGAAGAAACAATAATGTGTTCTTGACTAAATAACACAGACGCTCAACCAGGACAGACTGCTATTTCTGATGGTTCTCTGATACATGCTGCTCTCTGTCAGAGCTGCAGAAGCACAAATTATACCCTAATTGTTGCTACTATCTTGATGCTGTATACTTTATATTTGAGTACTTTGTTGTTAGGAGAGCATGATAAGGACACCGCTGTTGTTTGGTTGCCAGTGGACTCATCTATGTTAAACACGGACACATTCACTCATTCCACTGAAATGAGCTGAATGTGTCAAACATTTGGGAAAGACTAAAAGTCTATAGTAATGGTAGGAGCCCTGTCACACTGTAATTCATTCTCACTGTACAAAACTAAATTGCTGGGTGGATGAAAAATGGAGAGAGCTTTGCTATTCTTAGATTCTTACTACTTGTAGGGCAAAAAAAATGAAACGTTTGGGGAGAGCAGAAAAAAAGTTGTGTTGTTACCTAAATCAAAAGGGTTTATTGTCTGTACAGTTTAATGCCATTTAGCATGCTGTCATGCTAAAGTATGCTAATAGGCTAACATTAGTTGTACAAACTAATTCTTTTCTAGCATAGCCCAGCCCTTAGAATAGCATGTTAGCATGGTATGTCAGCATTAAGCCCCCGTACAGCTGTGACTGATAGGAATATAGGGATAAATATTAAAGATAACTTTAACTTAAGTGTTAAACAAGAGGAAAGTTTGACCTGCTATTGGTGCTGAGATTAGATGGAGCAACTGGCCAACACCATCATTTCAGTGCCAGTTGGGCTAAAAAGTACAAAAATGGTCACATTTTACTTTTCCTGTAAGTTAGTTAAGACGTGCTATCTTTGTCAGTTTATTGATGCCTCCTGAGTTTTGTCACTGGAAAAACTGTTCCAGAAATATATTGGAAACTTACCAGATGAATGCTCACCCATACTGTATGACAACATTATAAAATACAGAATTTATTATGGTAGGAATTTGCAATGCCTAAGTAATCAATTGCAGTTCTATTGTTTTGTGATCACATTTCTCCTCATTTCTGTGCTTCTAAGACACTGAGCTGGAGGCTGTAATCAGAGGATTGGTGGGCAGAGAGTGTGGCCAAACAGAAAAAGTAACCATTTCTAATGTCTTAACTTAACCATGGTTAAATTCAGTTCTCTTGGCAATTTCATTTTTAGACAGAGCGTGAAATAAAAAATGTGTTTTTCCGGTCTGGCAGACTGACAGTGCAGACATTTATTGATTTTGCCCATTTAATGCATTCAAGATATAATACTATGGCTCTACTCAGCTGAGGAACCACTCTATCTTCCTCTTATCAAGCATAACCAACAGCTTACATTTCATTTGGAGAATTTTTACTGCAGTTGGATGATGGTTGTCTAAAAGAAGTGGCTATGTCTTCACTGAATAAAGATGTCAAAGAACCTGTTGAATTGTAAATGTGATGATTTTAAAGCTTGCGTGCATTGCAGGATTTTCATCCCTTCATTTGCAGTTAAATATAATCAGTAATGATTAGAATAGACACTGAAGTAAACAGGTTTAAACAGATGCAAGTCCATTGAGATCAAACGCAACAAACAGAAATATGTGTAATTTGGCAGACATTTAAAGCAATGGGCTAACCAAAAGGGGAAAATGGTGGTAATTGAAATGTAGTGCCATTTGGCAAACTGCTGTTTCGAGAAAATTAATAAATGAAGAATCAAATACCTTCCCCTCACTGTCGTTTCATCTCCTGTTATATCATCCAACAGTTACTGCTTAGTTGCCTCCCAGAGGAAACCTTGTTTAAAAGTGAATTTTCCCTTAATCTCAGACAGAGGGGCTGAGATCACATCAGATTTAAATGGATGTAAAATGAACCAGTGGAACCACAATACCAGTCCTGTTCCTTTCTTTCCACGAAAACACCACAGAAGTGTTGCTCTGGTAGTACACAGTTTAGCTGTTATCATGTCTGATCTACCACATGAAATTGGTTTGTGCATTTTGCTTCTTGCCCTTGCTCATATTTTATGGTTGAAATAGACAATATCAGCAGGCCTCTTGCCTGAGGAAGTCTTCATGACTTTCAGGATTTTAATAACCACATGAAATTTTGAGACACATTCAAAGATAACATGTCTTCTTTATATTTTTGTCTGTACTAGGGTGCTTATTTGACTGAGCGTCTATGTTAGACTCATATAATCACGGCGGTGATGACTGGTACTGAAGACGCAGACAAAGTCCCCTTTCTCCATTTCTCTTCTTCAGTGATAGATAGAAGAGTGGAAATAATAGAGCATGCTGAGGGAGGGAAAAGGCCAGTTACAGCCCCTGGGCTCCCTTATGCCTCCTAGCATTGGAGCTAGACAAACATAGATCAAATAATCCGTGGTTGTGTCCCAAAACTGTGCTTGTTAGATATGTACCCATGTCTTTTCGTCCAGGTGATCACTGGGTTATTGCCAGATTTGTAGGATGTAGCTGCATAGACATTTTACATTTCTATTGTAAGTTGTTTGGGTTTGGCTGATTTGGTTGTCATCCAGAGTGACTCACACTAGGAGCAACATGTCCACCATGGAGTAAAAACCCTGGGTTTGTTATTCAGCCACAGTTAGGGGCGAAGGTTTCTGGCCTCTCTTCACCTTGAATATTATAGCACGCACTTTTGAGAGGAGGATGTTTTTAATAATGCACAGACGTATTAGCAGGGATATTTCTAAATACCTCAGGCTTTTGAAAAGACTCCCTGCACTGCTTTGCAGCTTTGCTTTGTTGTGTGTTGTTTGTGCCTTATTCATACTCAGCGGCTCACAGGGGCGGCTTGCAGACATTTGAATTAAAGCTGCAAAACTATTAAAAATGTATGGTCTGTTTGAATGCATGACCTATATTTTCCATGCAAATAAATAAAAAAACAGGGGTTTAGGAAGGATGATGCAAATCTTCAGAAGTGGGACACAGGATGAGCTAATGACATTATAACAATAAAAACTTTGGATTTCACACTGAGAGCGTAATTGAGACAACTCCCATGTTACTCATTCTCTTATCCCCTCCTTCCCTCTTTGCCCATAATCAAGTCTATCCGTATGCCTATCCCATAATGCCTCCTGCTCTATCTGTCCCAGCCTGGGTGTGTTTGAATTGGCCTCTCCCAGTTCAAGTGTATATTGTGACTCACCTCTCTCTGCACACTTCAGGAGAGCAGAGAGAATGCCTTGTGTTTCATGTGTTGGTGTATTTTTCAAGAGCTGGAACATTGACACAAGGTGGTTTTTTGGAGTCTTTGTCTTTTTGACAGCAATGTGGCCCTTCTCCTTCATTCTGTCCCTCAACCATGTCTGTCTATCTTCTTTTTTCTGCCTCTCTCTATGCTCCTCTCCACCCACCCCACCCTGTCTACCGCCTCTGTTGTCTCAGTAGATTTCTCCTTCACTCTGCCATTCAGACGATGTCAGGGACCGTGGCAGTGTGAATAAAGGCCACTGCTTTCTCTCGATTCATGATGAACTGTCGCTGTCTGACTGAAGCTGCCTCAAAAATTCACTGAGAAAGAGTGGAAAACAAACCCATCAACTCAGCAACTGATTTGTGTGAAACTTTCTGAGTTGTTCAGCCTGGGCTGCAGTAGTAGTTCTTGGTAAGAGAAGTGGAACCGTAAACCCTGGCTGTTTGGAAGAAGAGTAAAGGGGCTTTGAGTGAAGACATTAACATCAATTTGTCATTAAGATCCTGTACATGAAAAGGTCACCTCGTTATCTCGCACATGGTCTCATGTGACATTAGTTTTCAGCCTCAAATCTGTCTATAGATCACTGAACCTTGGACGTAACACTGACCCTCACTCTGTAACAGGAGAGTAACCTTTTATTTTACCTTTTACCTCATGTTTTCTGCAAAGGCCATCCTGTCTCTGAAGCAACCCATAAGCCAGTGTTTCTTACCATCTGTGTGCCTGTGTATATCCATTTATGCATGTATCTCTGTTTGTGTGTGTGCCCAAGTTCAGGCAAGGCTGTTGGTTGTTTATATGAAGCAGAAGAGTGTATCCATGCTGAAATGACTAATTGGGAAATATAGTGTACAAGCTAATTTGATGCACCAAGCAACTTATTCCCTTTGCATGAATAACTGCAGGTTTATACCCTAAATACAGCACTTGTGTGTAGCTTCTTACACCACTGCAGCCAGTGTACTATTTACTTTAAACCCGGTGATAGATTATGAGAATCTCTACACAGCATTATGCTTTTTATCCTTATTGTGTGCACTGTGTTTTCCACCCTGAGGGACTTCTTCCCCCTCCTTCTGCACCTCTGCTGTGGCTACTGCCACAAGCTTGGCATCAAAGGGCCATTAAAAAGGCTTCTTCTAAATGAACTTGACAGCAAAGCCAAGGCGTGGTGACATGGGTGGACATGCAAATCAATATTTCACATCATCAGCCACTGGTTGGTGGGGAATGGGGGCAGGATGACGAGGTGCAGCCAATACTGTCATTGAATTAGACCGCAAGAGAAGTCAAGGAGGTCCAGTTAGGGCTTAGCGGTTGCATCTTACACTTGAACTATAGGTACTGTGGAGGTAATCAAAACCAAGGTATCATCAGGGAGCATTTCTTTCTGTTTCAGTACATTCAGCCATTCTGTTCTGCGGCAGTTCAGCTCAGACTTTACGGGAAGATGAGTGGAGGCTGTTGATCGCACTAAAATGACATCTGCGCTTTGTTTATCCACCCATACATGCCATAACTGTTTGCAGTCTCATTGTAGAAAGAAAGGATCAAAGTGTGTAAGCAAAGCAGATGGAAGGCATATGGGAGCAAAGACAATTCCCAACTCATTGAATTGTACCATTTAGTGCTACAAACCGGCTAAGCAATGTGTCACAACACTAGCACTGTTGATGCGGCTTGGCAGCCCCATGAACAGCAAACATGTCGTTCAGCTGTAAATTATGTTACGCGCAAGGTCACCTTGTGTAAAGGGTGGTGAAGGAGGAGGAAATGAGCTGAGGGTGTAATTCACCTCTTCATGTCAGAGATATATATCACACAGTAGAAATCGCAACACATGCAGTTAAACTCCCAGGTAACACAAACACAAACACAAACATAGCACTGATGTCTATATTTATGAGCCTATTAAACCACGTATCTAAACACTGTCAATTCTATGTTTATTGCCATAAATCACATATTGTAGTCAATTTCACTTTCACTGCGTAAAAGTACTGTTTACTATTGATTTGTTAATAAGGTGAAGCAATATCAACCAATATAAACATAGCTATTCAAACAAAATTATGCAGATGCAGCGCTGTGTGTCATCCAGGACTTGTAGCTGGTATCTTCTTATTGGCCCTGCTAAATCTCCATCCTTGTGTGACTTTCAACTCCAAGCCATGCTCCCTCAAGGATACATGTCTTAGCATAATACAGACAGCTTAGGAGTCATTGAGATGTGGCCCCTCTACTCTGATAGACAGACACTGCCAGGCAAGGAATCCCCCTCCCCCAAAACCAGCTCATTGCCAGCACAATGCCAACTCTGTGCCTCTCCAGCTTTGGCATCCTTGACCGTTGACTCTGCCTCATTCACACCTCCCCTCCCCCAGATACACAGATGAGGCAGTGTATGGTTCACATCTACTTTAACCATCCTGTCTGTTACCATCACATTTAATGTTGATAGAAGGACTGTGCAAGCGGACGTCTTGCATTCTCAAATGGAGTTACTCACATTTTTAGCTTTTTTTTTTCCAATAAACCACATTTTTTATCATCTAATATCACCCTTTTAATGGGAACTGTGCCAGATATGGGGAGACAGGCAAGGTCAAATCCATCCCCACAGTCTCCAGCTGGCACTAACCCCTGTGACAAGGGTGTCTAGGAGAGGGAGGCGTTTTCATGCTGGATGCACAATTTGTCCAGTGTTTACTCTCCTGTCCATTTGCATCACTGACAGTAGACCTGAGTGACATCAACATGAAGCCACAGTCACAGAATGCTATTGCTTTTTTACAGTGCAAGCATGTACATGCACATTATCTTCACCCGATTTCACTGTTATCAGGCTACTGAATAGGTGTTATCATCACACATCTGTCCCAAATATATGGGCTAGTAGGGGCCTACAAAACCTGTAAGTTCAGGAGGCTGTTGTCACCCATTTATTTCAGTGAGCCAATGCAGTGTGTTCAGGAGACGAAGTATAGCAAGAGCAACAAAGTGGACTTTCACCCAGGAGACCAGAGTTTGTGTCTCGTATGAAACCAAAAGTCACTGTGACTCATTTAAAGTTTTATGTGACGCACTTATTTGAACCAAAACCATGATCTTTTCCTAAACCTAACCAAGAAGTTTTGTGCCCTAAACCTAAGTGCATTTGTATGAGACGCTCATGAGAGGCCCATTCTAACCCATATCTATGAGGCTGATAACCACTGATAACGCCCATTCAGTCGAGTGATAACATTCCAGTCGGGTGGTATCTTTGTAATATGAGGACCTTTCATTGATGACATTCACTCTCTAACTTTAACCATCACCCACTCCACATGCAACATGTCTAACCTAAACCCTACTGTAACCTTAACCTGAACCTAATTTTAATCTTAAAAGAATAGTTCGACATTTGGGAAATACGCTTTCGAAAGTTAGATGAGAAGAATTCTTGGCTTAGCATGAAGACTGGAAGCAGGAGCAACCAGCTAGCGAGGTTGTCTCAAGTACAAAACCATACCACAAGTGTACAATGACAAGTTGTGGTTTTCATGGGGGGTTATGTGCTGGACTATTTCTTTGCAGAGTGCAGTGACTTCCTGGAGCCCATCCAAAAAGTAAGGCTGTAGAGGTGCTGGAAGATGGACTTTTTTAACCTTTGAACAGAGCCAGGTCTAGCGGTTTTCCCCTGCTTCCAGTCTTTATGCTAAACTAATTCCATCTCCTGGCTGTAGCTAAATGCTTCCAAGAAAAGCCCTAATCCAGTGATTTCAGTCAGTTGGGTTATAATGTTTCAACCATTTATGTTGTTCCAACGTCTTTATTTTTATATTTTTTATTTAATCAGAAAATAACAATCTGAGTGCATAGCTGGATATGCTAATTTGATATTCAGGTATGCTACTGGAAATGTTTGGTCCTATATCATATATTACATAAGCACAACAGGGATCCTCAACCCTGCTAGCAAATATATATAGGTATAGTCACACCTAATGATGAACAGAATGACCTGATTTCCTGTATCTCCAGAGACATCTGTGCAGATGAAGGAGCGCGGTGCATCAGGCCTCCATTTCCCTTCTTCTACAACCTGTCATGGAATCAATCCTGCCTTTAGATGTGCTCTCTATGGGGAATGAATCAGAAAAGGTGCCGTGGTTTAACCTTCTCTGTCTTTCTCTCTTTTTCTATTTCTCTCTGTGAACAGATCTATCCATCCATCCTTATATTTTGTCATCCTTTCTCTTCCTCCTCGGAGATTAGCTCTCTTTCCTCTCTCTCATGCTGACTGTCTTTCCGCCTCGCTGTGTCTTTTTATCTCTCCCTGTCCCCCCCCATCTCTCTCTCTCTCTCTCTCTCTCTCTCTCTGTCTCTCTCTCTCTCTCTCTCTCTCTCTCCCCCTGTCTTGGTAGCGTAGGCAGCAGCTCTTGGAGCTAAGGGACTATGATTAGGACAGAAGAGAACTGGCTGTAAGACAGAGACAAACTCAGAACTGGGTCATCATTGTTTCTGTGTGAGGGCCCGCTCTGCAGATGAAAAGCTTGAAGACAAGAGGAGCAAGCGACGCTCTATACAGCACCGGGAGCCCTAGACATTTCTGGGCTACCCAAATACTCAAGCAAAGGAGGAATCGGAACTGCAACACAGAATTTATGTAATAAGAGCTGAATAAAACATGCTGCGGGCCCGCTTTTCTATCTCTGAACCCTTCAAGTTAGTAATCATCAGTTGGTCGGCTGTAGCTGCATGGCAGAGATGCAGCACAATCACAGAGAAGTGCAGTGGTCATGAAGCACAAGACAGGGAAAACCTTGGTTGTCACAGGCTAATAGTATTTTGACATCCATCATCATTTTTCTTCTGCTCTCTCATGCTCTATCTCTCTTTCTTGTCCTCTCTGCAGTCATGTCTCTCTCTCTGTCTTCCACCCCTTTAGCAGACAGTCTGACAGGGTCTGTCCCACTGGCCAACCGTTCAGCACTCATCATGCGCATCATTTCCTCTCATCATTCCCCCCCGGTGTGCTTCTTCCATCTCCTCTGGCCTGTTCACTCGCCATCAACCACTCCCCATAAACCCTTTTATTTGTGTCTGTGTGTGTGCCTCAGTGTGTACTGTACAGGCACAGCTGTAGCATATACTGTGTATATACATATACATAGTATACATAGTATATCTATGCTATTACATGTAACCTGCTTCTACATATTGTTTGTTTAGGTGTGTGTTTATGTGAAAGCAGCAAATTATGGTTTTATTTATTGTTTCATACATCATGTGTTGAAAGCAACAAGCATGTCACCATAGATTTCACGTCTACTGCTGTTAATAAGAGCCACAGTCTTTGGCTTATATGTGTGCAACTGAATATGTTGAATCAGAAGACAAACGGCATTTACTGTACTCTTAGCTGCTCCATCAGATGGCAGTATCTCTAAAATATATTAGTTGAGAAAGAGGATGAAAACTTCCTCAATTCCCACAAACATGGCATTGAACGGAATATCCTGCATTCGCATGTTGTTCTTGTCTTTTCTTCTACATGATACATTCCATGTCTGATGCTTGTGACAAACCTTTATTGCAAATCAGAATTAGTGGTGCCTTGGCCTACTTTCCAAACCATCGAGGAGCAAATAATCAGCGCGAGCTGAGGATTTGGCTGGCAGTCACTCAAACGTGGATGCTTGTGAAGCATCCTTTTTCTGCAATTGTTGGGTTTCACTTAGAGACTTTCAAGAGTGTTCAGTGTTTATTTGGCAGGGACAATCCCGAGACTTCTACTGCCATCTAGAGTGTAATCGCAGGTGGTTCATGGGAGAGAGCTGTGTGGTTAGAGGGGATTTCTAAAGATGTTTACTATACCACATGATTTACATGTAATACATAAAATGAAATAGCTCTGCTGTATCTGTGAACAGCATAGGTCACAACTTAGACATGCATAATTTCCATACTTGTTCATTTATTTATTAAGTCTGAAATATACTGATTAGAGTATTTACTCCAAAAAACAATATGATTTTGGACTTTTTTTTCTTTTGCTGCCTCTCCACCTCCTTCCTAGATGAGCCTACTCCTCACAGCACAGAAGTAATGCCAGAACAGTTCCCAATGCCAGAAATTGCCCGGAGGTTTATAAATGAACTACTTGTTGTTCATGTTCACTCATGTTGAGTGTGGGAAGATTTTTCTTTTTATTATTCAAATAACCCAACACCAGCTACCAAAAAGAAGGGAAAGCCAGGGATCATCATAGGCTTAAAACCCTTTTGATGTTTTATCCACCTCGTTTTTTTCATTTGATTTCTTCCTCTTTGTTATGAATTTTTCTTCCTTTGTAGTCTGCGCTGTGCTTCTACCACACAATTCAAAATATCCTTGCCACTCTTTGCTGATTGTGTTCCACAATGATTTTTCTAATCACCATTTTCATCTTGCTTTAATTAAACCTTTTATTGAACAGGGACAGGGGCCATTATGCTCTCTATATTTCAGAGAGAATGGATTAGAAAATGACTAATACCTTATGCTGACCTTTCTCAATCACTGCCTGCTGGCAAGGCTATGCAAAGCAATTTCACCATATTTATCTCCTCCAAAGCACACCTTAGACTTAATCCTAATGGCCTTTTCATTAGCCTTTTAATTGAGCAGCGTGGAGAGTATTAAAACATCTCTCAGCAGCTTTTGAAAAGTAGCCTCACAGATTCAGCCTATACACATTAATTTGGGGTAGTTAAACCCACGTTAACCTCCAAGTGAAGTCATCAATCATGCATGGTCTCCCTATTTTATTCTTAATATGACTGTGTGACATAATAAATAATCAGCTCACATTTATATATCAGCCGTGTGTGAATGTAATTACATTAATTACAGGATTTCAATAATCTCATTACAAAATGCTGACTGTTATTTAGTATAACCACGACAAAACACATCACATACAATAAATACACTGCTGAATGCTTGTTATATTGCTTGGATTGTATGGTACATCGTTGACTAGAAAGGTGTTTTTAATATTTGAGATTTTAAACAAGTATTTATTCATTGTTAAAATAGATACAGTTTCTAAATGACAAATAGATACATATTTGATTTAACTTCCTTTTACAGGAACGTGAGACCCAAAAATTTACTTAACCAAGAGTAATCAGATAAATCCGATTCCTCTGTACCTGACGAGCAGCCAATTTGAAAACGTTATACTTTCCCTCATGCAATAAATAGAACATTTAAAGGGTGTAACAGGGTTGCTCCCTGTTAGGCAGAAATGACAGTTACAGTTTTTGGACAATAAAGATGTGCGTGTGTTTTGCACATTAATCAGACAAATCTACCACCGGATTAAATCACTGATTACAGTTTGAAGCATGTGATTTTTCCAACCTTGGGTATTCATCCAGAAGATAATTGTTATACATTGCCTGCTCTGGATGAATAATAGGATCTAATCAGAATCACTTCTTAATCAACCCCGAGGGGCATTCTCATCTATACACAAATTGAAGAAAAAGGTGTGAAGTTTGTGAGACGGCCAGTAGATGGCAGTACTTCCTCAGCTTGTCTGGACTGCAGTGAATGCAGTGAGAATATACCAGGGACAGAGGTCAAATAACACAGCACTGTTGACCAGGAGAGAGTCAACACATAAATATCTCCGGAGATTTTCTCAAGTGCCTTGTGCAGCTACTTAGTGTGAGATTTGCCAGAGGAAAAGGCAGAAGTCCCATTTCTACCTCAGCAAAATGAAATCAGAAGCCCCTGGGATTTGACTCTGACCTTCCTGGCTTTCACTGCTGCTGAGTGATTAATGAAATATAAGAGGCTAGAAGGTGTAGGGCTGTATTAACTACATAAGGGTTTACAGCACAAAGCTACATGAAAATCCAAATGTGAGATGATTTGCATATATTAATAATGATTATCTTCATCTTACTAACTACCTCATTAACCGTAATTTAGAGTAGTAGAGTAGTGACCGACAGTCACCAGCGCACAAAGGGATTATTATAAAAACAGGATACACTAGTTTCTGCATCAAGCAACAACCCTTTATACTGTACAGTATAATATAAGGCTAAATGCCAATCTTGTTTGTTTAATGTTTAGTGGACAGGAATTCCTTTGGTTCGCTTCAGACCTGTATGCATTTTATTGGCTTGTGTGGGATTTGGGCAGCAAACCAGAGCTAATGCCCCCTCTCCCACTTCAAACGGATGCCAGGCACCCTTAAATGTCATGGGGTGGTTAGAGAGTTGAAGGAGGGAGGTGGGAGGTGGGAGGGAGCGAGAGAGGGGGACTGAGGAATCCAGCCACACCGGGCTAACCTCAGAGCTTATCAGTGTGTGCTGGATGTAGCTTTACTGAGGCTGCTAAGGCAAACCAGATGCAGTGTAGGTTGCTCTGTGCCACTACGTGTCAGGTACAGCCTGGGTCAACCTGAGGCGCCTTGGTAGTATAGGAGGAGGCCACTGTACAGTTCAAACTCACTGCAGATGTTCCTGACTAGCATTCAGTATACAGAGTGTTGGGTCGTGCGGTTCATCCTCTTTAATTGACAGCTTCTTTGAAACGTTTTGAAGGTTTCATGCTGTCACTTCAATTACTCACCCTGATGGATTTCTTCTGCGTTTTAGATTGACAACTTGCAGTGGTTTATAGTTGGAGTATCAAAGCCTGCGAGTGTGTGTTCTGGGTTGTGTTGGTCACTGGGAATCCCACGGTGACTTTCTACTCTTGCCAGCACCAGTGTTTATAGGATTTTGTCTCATTTTCTCCAGTGTTAATTTATTTCCATAAAGGCAGCCATGACACATTCTCTCCTCTGCCTTCTGTCTCTGTGTGGCTTTACTTTACTGAGCTATGAATTTCTCTCTCTGTCTCTCTGTGCTGAATGGGAGAATAGACCGGATTGACCTCAGTCCCTGCTGCATGGTTATTTTGACAATGAGCATCATCATCATTGTCAATTTCTCTCTGTCTCTTCCTCTCTGTGTCTCTTCCTCACTATCTACCCTCCATCTCTCTCTGCACCTCTTCGTGTCTACACCCTGCTATTGCATAGCTTTGTGGTTTTGGATATCTTCTCACTATATTGTTACGCTTCCTGAGGTATGTCATTATGGTTCATCTGTGTCAGTGGGTAAATGAACATGTTGTGGCAAGGCTGACTTCAGTTTCCCATGTCTGCGACTAAATCTCTCAAATCTCCAGCTTGTCAGGATCATACTCCTCCCTCCCTGTGGGTCTGTTTGGCAACTAGAAAATACCAACTCTCTCCTCATTGGGATTATATGGATTTAATTTGCCTTTGATTGCAAAACCATTAATGCACAAATGTATTGGTGACTAACCTGTGACATTTCTCATCAACTGACAAGCTCATCACTTCTCCTCTCAGGCTCTTTGGACCCCAGGGGTCCGGGTCAGGGTTTGGTAGTGTTTATGCTGTCTTTCTGTCAGACTTGCATGATCCATTGCCACTTAACGAGGGAGAACAAGGCTGAGAAAAGAGGCATTTCCTGGCCCAGGGGTTTATTCCTACAGTACAGTGGATTACATACGAAGGAGAGACGTGACTCATTTTTTAAGAAAAATATCATGCTGGATGGTTAGTGTCTTAGTGTCTAATCTGCAAAGACAAAGTTTGCAGACAGGATAAAAAGCTTTCAGACATGTCTTTACACCACGTCGCATATTTTCTGACTCTATCCAGTTCTATCTGTACTTTAAAAAGGTGAAGCATGCAAAGTCCTCATCAGGCTTACATTGTGTACCCTCAGGAATTACCCTGCCAAATGCTAAAAAAAGAAATGCTTATCACATATCCAGTGAAGCAAAGCTCTGTCTGCCTCTGTGTTGCTTCTCTTTACTTTCCATTTTCCCTTATGCCACAAATATGATGTAAAACAATAAGAGATCCAAATAGAAAAAAAACCCTGAATGTAGTCTTTGTTTGTGTTCTTTTTTTCCCAGAAATATGTTTTTCATGGGCATTGTTCTGCGCATACATTGAAACAATATGGATTATACATTACTACTAAGAACAAAGTGTTATACATATGGTGACACTTTTAAAAGAAGAAGAAAAAAGTCAAATTAAAACACAAAAACACATATTACTATATTTGACATTCCTAACTAAAAGACATTTGGCAACAATCTTTGAAGAACATTTTGTCTATACAATAAATGTTTACATATGGAGGTAAATAACTAACAAAAGATGGCATGGGATTTCACATTATGGGTCATATAGACAGACATCAATTTAAAAAAAGTGAGAAACACTTTGCTCCATCCTGTTTCTCTCAGTCTCTGTAGTTGACTCTTTATTTCCCTCCCTTGTATCATCAGATGGCCATCACCTTTCGTCGTGGAAGGGTTTCCATGGTGACCACATCCCTTTCTGGGCAGATTGTTTGCATGGGATCATGGGTGACCATGTGCTGCGGGAGCAAGGGGTGCTGCTGGAAAGTGAGGGTGGTCGGGGGCTGGCGAAGGACGACAATTTGAGCGCTGGGTCCCTGCAGCAGGATGTCAGTCAGCTCTTCCTGTGTAGAGTTGACCACCGGTACACCGTTCACCTCCACCAGTCTACAAGGCCAATTACACAAACACGCATGCAAAAATACAACATGTCAAAGAGACTGTGTCATCAGTAAAGTCCAGCATCATCTCATGCAGAGTTATAAAGCTAGAGAAAGGAAATTCAAATCTTCTCAAAGTTTCATTGATAATATATAGAATGTACTGTACTTAAACTTCAATAAGTGAAAAGCTGACGGGGAAATTCTCTCTCAACTCCTTCAAAATAACAAATGTTTATTTGGCAGGATTCTCACTACAGGTAAAGGCAGGACCTCTGTAATGCTTATTTAACAAGCAACAAATAATTTAAAAAAAATCCCAAATCACAGAGCGTGAAATATTAAAAACATCACATTTACACAGAGCTCATTAAAAATTCCCTTCATTAGTTTTTATTTATAGCCGCCCAGATAAAAGTGACAGGGAAATAGCAACCCTTTGTATTTTTTCATTAGCTGTGTAAAGAGCATTGGCACAGATGCTGCAATAAGTGAACTCACACAGTGAGGCTCAAAGACTCTTCTGTGGTTCTGTCTCTGCACTGTCATGCAGACGTCTCTTTCTTTGGCAGGATTGTCTCAAAGAGGGATGTCAACTGCACTGTGTGTGTGCGAGTTTGAGAGTGATGCGTATCTAAGTATGTACTTATTGTAATGCAGTAATTACTTAATTATATGAACTTCTTTTATCTGCTCCTTTTCACTCTCTTCTGCATCCAAGTACTGTATTACATTACAGTGTTTGTATGTTTTGGGGCCAATATCTGATGGGTTTCCATAGCTACCAAGCATAGAAAAATAGAGTGATGAAAGAAATAGGTGTGATGAGTGAGATACTGAATACTACTCTCACTAAGTAGGTGGCCTCTGTGAACGCAAGTATTTATCATTAAGCCTGGATAAATAACTTGGAAATTAATTTTGTATATTAATTTTGTGTGTTACCTGTCATCCACACAGAGATGAGAGTTGTCCACCTTGACCACCGCTAGTCCGCTGCCTTCTCTGTAGCGACACGTAAAGCCATAATGGCCATCAGGGTTGTGGTTCTCCTGTACAACCAGCAGCATGGCTGGAGACTGCGGCGACACCAGCTGGCTCAGGCTACCAATGGCCAAACTCTTTTTCTGAGCCTTCTCCTAAATGCAGAAACAGCAAGAACACACAAACACACACACACACACACACACACACACACACACACACACACACACACACATTAACATGTGCAAGGGCACAGGCTGCTTACATGCAAATCGTTCAGACTTTAAGGCGTAGCCCATATGTGGTGGATTGATGTAAATTTCATGCATAATATACCGTGTTTGACACAAGAAGTAGTATTTTTATAGGCCCCTTTTATGCTTTCACTTTTTACGACTTAAATCAAATACTCCTACCTTATATAATAAAAACTCATCTATAGTAAATTTGCAGTAAGTAGTAAGTAAAGGTTAAGGAATAGTTCAACATCTTGGTAAATACACCATTTCGTTTTCTTGCAGAGAGTTAGATGAGACCACTCTCATATCTGTCAGACTTGTTTATTCCCCATTTCCAGCCTTTATGCTAAGCTAAGCTAAGTTAACCTGGCTCCTGGCTGTATTTAATGGACTGAAATGATAGTATTGATCTTCTCATCTAACTCTCAGCAAGAAAACTAACAATATTTATAATAATAATATATTTTACAAAATGTCGAGCTATTCCTTAAAGCTACTGTAAATGGCAGATAGAAAAAGATTCAAAAGTAACCAAGTGCAGCCTCTTGTATCGTAATCTTTACCACAACCCTATTGATTTAAAGAATCTTTAAAACTTCCAAAGGTGTGTTTCTGTGCCTCTGAAACATGAAACTAAGTAACTTATTTCTTGGAAGATTACAGATACCACTACATGGAAGTCCCTAAGACATAAGACTGAGGCTGCGTCAAAGCCAGAAGATCACCAAGATGTAATGATTAGCTTTGGAAGAGATCACACCACAAGCAGCAGTTGCAGGGATCAGAAATAACTTGTGAGTCTGACCACTGAATTCCAATGTTCCCTTATCCAGCCTCTTGGCATACTCCCCCCTCCCCTTGAATGGCGTGTGAATGCCTTGCAGCAATAGATGCCGCCTTGCTGGGGTCAGGGGTCAAAACTAAGGCTTCTCTCTCCCTAGACAAGTGGGCCAGACAGGATATATTCACGGAAATGCAGCTGAAGCCCCTTGAGAAGTCCCCTCTAATGCGCATCATTTTCCCTTTTAGTTTGCCTCAATTTTGGACACACGCCAAGAGCCCAAGGAATATTCTCTTCATATTCTTCTTGTTTATCCACATGATCTGATCAAATCCTAACCTACCTGGGCCAGACACAGGGCACATGTCCCATATACACACCACATACAACCAATGAACTTTTAGTAGGCAATTAAACACTGCTATTCAAGATCACAAATGTCACTCAGATGAGAAATAATAGCTCACATTTTTCTCAATACTGAGAAAAAAGTGAATAAGTTGCAAATTTCATAAACACAATTATGTGCCTCCATCATAGGAAGCTACAACAGGATCTGTGAAAGGACTTTGTTTCACCCAGTGTGAGAAATGATTCTCTGACAGGGTGACAACATAGATGCTAAGTGGAAGGGATAGCATTTCACTTATAATGATGGGTGTTAGTAGTTCTACTTTCAATGCTGTCATTTTGAATGCGGATGCCTTGGCGGCTCCAACATCTTTAACACAGTCAACCTTGGGTTAGAAAATGAAGGACAGTGTAATGGGAGTCAATCTGACCACATTGATCAACCACAACTCGTATCATGATGGTTTCTATATAAAATCTGGAGGCACCCTATCCATTTCTTAAACTCAGGGAAATGCCATGGCAAAGAGGTGGCAGATTTTCCTCAAAACCCAATCCATCCTCAACGGACATGTGAGACTAAAGAGTGGGCGAAGCAGTAATTCTTCCAATTTCCCCTCTTTAATAGTCTGACGTTTTTGAGTTGTCCAAGCTAACCTGCTTATTTTAAATCATTTCCCCCATATGTTGTCCTTCCCCTCCTCCCTTCACTCACTCCCTCTGTTTCTCTTTCTCCTTTCCTCTCGGCTACTTTATTGATGCTCTCCAGTTGCAATAGATCCTGGAGATTAGACTGCTGATGATGAAATATTTCCTTATTGTCTGTAATGCGGGGCAGCCTACAAGACCAAATACAGGGCGGTCTGCTCCTTATTAGAGCAACAGCTCCATCAGTTCCCAGGCTGCTCCTCAGCTCTGACCTGTGTGTTAACTCTGATTAGGTCATATGATAAACATTAGCGCTGCTGCTTTTCCCACAAACTCAGCACCTAAAAAAGCGTGGCCCCGGGGCGGCAACGTGACACGGGGCACCTTTCAAAGCCGAAGCCGCGTGTGTCCTTTCATGGCACCTCGTTAGGGCTTCTCCAACGGGATAAAAGAGCCACATTAAAAAAGAAGTGGGCTCCTCCGGGGATAGATGGAGATAGTTTTACACATGCTGGCCCATTTCTCCATTGCACTCTCCCAGTGGCTTTTGTCACACACATTCCATTGTTGGTATGGTCACAGGCTCTCGAATGTCAGTGCTAAATATCATTTTCTCAGAAAAAGTGCATGTTCATCCAAAGGACTTCACTCAGCCATGTATACCCACTTTCATAACGGGACTAACTGCACAGCTTAATGGAACAGAGTAGACTGAATGGAGCATTGTGTTGTCACTCAGGAGAACAGTGATGAGAAGATCAAAGATGATGGACATAATAGTGTCAAGTAATGGCCTACCACATCAGGAAGATACCACCTTTCCTAGCATGTGCTAATTCTACTGTTTAAGCCAACAAATATATGAACTTTAGATGTTCTGTAGAATAATTTATCCTCTAGGTTTAGTGAGGAAAAGGTCAGTTATACTGTGTATGTTGCACAAGTTGTTCTGATATGGTTAAAGAAAGGGAAAACAGCATTAGCCATGGCATTAATGCCAAATTTGACTCTGTTCTTTCTTCAGCAGAAGTTAGATTTTAGTGTCCCATACCACACATGCTCTCAATAACTAGCATCGTTTTGGTGCAAATCTCAGTTTCTCATTGTTTATTTTTAGCAATCAAAACATTCTCTGACTCAGACCAGACAGCTTTCCCACATATTGGTGTAACTGTGTTTCACATGCTATTGATTAAACTCCACCTACTGAGCTCCAGACCTTGAACTTGTTGGTTACATTCTGCAGTGGTGCAAATGATACATGAAAGGTGTTCGCAATCTTAATTTGATCAATAGTACCTTAACATAGCTTTCTTGCAAAGCATTTTGGAGGTGAGCCACCTGTCGGTTGAGATGTACCATGGAAATTTCCTCCTTAAACACTTGGCAGTTCAGCTTCATCTTTTCCAAGAGACGAACGTCTAATGGTCTGAATGGCAAGAGACCACATTTCAGGAAAGGTCACAGATACACAAACATACATACACATATATAGTTTATGAAATATGTAGTTCAGTTGTAGTTAAGGTTTTATGCGAATTTCCCCAGAGTTAAATAAACATAGCAGATGTTTTTTTGTTTATTTTGACTAGCTATGCTTTAGCATTTTGCCTTTTATGCCCAAGTAGAGTAGCCATATCTCTGCAATTAAACTCCTGCAGGAGTTGCATTGTAGAGACATGCAGGTACAAGTACTCCATTTTCCTGTCATTTTATTTGGTGAAACAAAAACCATGTCCACTAAAAGATTATTAGCTACTATTTAGCTATGTATTCAATTATTCATTAACTGTTTCTACCCCCTGATTACCTTTTAGGTTTACAGTACCATCACATATAGTATATTGGATGGCAGTCAAACACTCTGGTTAAGTAACACAAACAACAAGACAGTGGACAGATAGTCGCTCACATTTACAGTGCATTCAGATCAATGGGCATTTTGGAGTCTGTCTTTCATGTCTTTGGAAGGTGGAAGAAAAGTTTTACGCATTGTTGAACAAGCTACTAATTAACAGAGACAGTCCACCTACTTCTTTTTGTGAGCAGTGGAGTTGTTAATGTTGTCTCTGAGGGTCTGCAGGCTCTGCCTCTTGTCGTTCAGTCGGCTTTTAACCAACTCCAGCCTCTGCTTCAGCTCAGCAGAGCCAAGCCTGTCTACATTCACATCTCCATCCATGTTCTTTAACTCTGAGCAAAATGCCACCAGGCCGTGGTGGAGCTCCTGGACCTTTGGGGTCAAAAGATGCATTTTCAGCTGTAATTATATCCACTACTATCATAATAAATTCGTCACAGTTATGGCACCATTAGATGTAAAGCAAAATTTTCATAGATGTAGTTGCAGAGAGGTATTGACCTGAAGGATGACATTTTTTAGCGAGTCCACCTGTTGGTTTAGCTCCCTGATCCTCTCTTCTTTAGCTGGCTGGACATTTTTGTTGATGTCGCTGTTCTCATTAGAGCTGTTGACTTCTGGATTATTTTGCAAAGCAGTACCTGATGGCTTCTCCTATCATGCAAAAGCATACAAAAAGGTATCTTGTTAAATGTTATATGCCAGGTAAAGCCTGGTACCTTACATATACTGTAAGTGTTGACAAAATTATCAAGGTTACCATTTTGCACAAGTGTAGTTCCAGTTGTCTTTTCTCTGACGTCGAGGTCAGTAGATTCCCAATCTGCTGATCTGGTGGGAGCTCCTCTGGTGAGCCTTAAAATCAAAGCAGTATATGAACAGGCTGTATGTACAATATATGAATACATGTGTCTGTTCTTTTGTGACAAAGAGTACATGATGTGCTGTGCATCATGTATGGTGCACCTTGCTTTTCTTTCAGTGTGAAAAGGCTCTTATCTTCCATCATTCCCAACATTTTGATACATGAATCCATGATTTTTCCCACTGTTGTTTCCTTTGGGGTTCTGAGATGAACTATTCGCTCTGACGCTGCAACACAACAAGCAGAAGTGATAAAAGAGGCCTCATTTATTCTCACACATACTGTATGTGTCCATTATGAATATGAAAGCAACATTCCAAAGTCTAGGCACTGCATAATGTGGCTATATGTGAATATTTAGTATTCACATCCACTATATGTTGTAAATATACACTTACAGTTACTCACCATTAATTGTAATCTCTATCAGTTGAGAATTCCTCTGTGCCATGTAGTTTTGGCTGTTGTTTCTTTGGTGGAAAAAGGCCAAGACATTAAAATAAAACTTGTTTTTGTTTGTTTGTTTTCAGTGTATATATGAGAAGCTGTACCTGAGCTTAAGGGAACGCCGATTCATGCTCAGGCAGCTCACATGAGGAGTGGACTTGGACCTGCTCATTGACACTAATGTTGCAGTGAATGTCTGAACATTATTTGGGCCTAAGGATTCTGCAGAAAAAAGAAACATCAGTAAACATCCCCTTGACATACTTCATTTGCATACTGTCCAGGAAAATGTTTAGTTGTCATGTTGTAATGATAAAAGTGTACCAAGCAGAGAGTCTAGTCTCTGGGTGATGGTGCTGGGAGGGTGCAGCTCATTATAAATGGCCGACAGTAGCTGCTCCCTATCTTCCAGTGTGGCGATATGAAGGACATCCAGAGTGTTCACATCCACAGAAGCTATGTCTGCGCCACACAGTTTTGCTTCTGAAAGAGAAACATTTAGTCATACGCCTGCATACTTCAAGGAATCTGAGAGATGTACTGCAGCACCGCAACATTTGACCTGACAAACATAAAGAAGGTCATTTTTGTCTTAAAGGAAATGGCGAATCTTTGCATATTTGAATGTTATCTATTTTTTGGCGGTCTATTTAAGCTAAAATGTCCCATCTCTCCCTCTGCCTGCCAATACCACTGCTGCCCTGCATCAGTATTATTGTTTGTTCTTTCAGCCCCATCACCACTGCAGCCTCTACCTGCAGGCTCCGACTAGGGAGTTTAAGCTAGTTTAAGATATTTGCTCATCACTCCCCAATATCTGTATGTAAACATATCTGCGGGGTGATGAATAAATATTTCAAATGTGAGTTGTCTGACTGAACTGACATCTTTATGAGTAGAAAATAGAACAAATCTTAAAATTAGAATTTAGCTGTTATCTTTTACAAAAATGTATTACATTTTACCTTTTTTTACCTATTATCTTTTAGCTGTTAGTAACTTTATAAAATTATATCAGTGTGTAAAGTTTGTACAGTGTACCTTTTTCAACATGTCCAATTTTGTTTTCAATAACATGGTGGAATTGAAACCTTGGCGCCTGCTTGTGTCTGAATGTGTCTTGTGTCACAATAAATATTATTAGAAATTAATCTTGCTGGAACTAGACTATGAAGAAAGGCCTAACAGTAACAGAGTAGTTAAAAAATTAATTAACTAAATTAAAGTTAAAAAAAAAAAACATATTGCAATTTGAATATGATTTATGCAGTAATGGTGTCAGGTTTAATCTTATGTTCTCCTCATCTCCTTTTCCTCTTAACTTATTGATGTTCATAAAAAACTGTTTTGATTGGATCTGCAGTAAAGATAAATCAAATAGACAATGTCTGCCTTTGTTATGCTACCACAGGGAGAGGAGACAGTCAGAAGGAGAATGTGTTTTACCTCTGATGAAAGGGAGACATTTCTGCAGTCCAATACTGGTAAACCACTGGCAGACTTCATCTGCGTTAAACTCCCCGAGAGATTTGGCCACTTGCCTGTCCAAGTCCTGGGGAGAAGGAGAAGTTACATACCTGCTGCTTATGTCACATTCTATATGGGCAAAAACCCTGTGTATAATGTCCTATATCATTATGTCATAGTACTCTACACAAGAGCAACATACTCCTTAAACCACTGTTTTGAGATGTGATACAGTTAAATATATATTCTTTTCTCAATCCAAAAAGTAAGCAACAGTTTTGCAAAGAAAGCGGGACATGACGTACAAAGATGATTCAGACTCAAACTGCTGCATGTGAAAACCTATTTAGTATGAGACAAGATATCAAGACAAAATGGTTAAACTCAAAAGCACTTCGTCATTGTCTGTGTCACTGATTCATTCAAAGTAAGTATGACTCTGTTGGATATCCATGTTTCGACAAATTACAGCAAATAAACACATTTGTGTGTTTAACTGTAAACAAATGTTTAAAAAGGACAAAGAAATGTTTACTTAAGCCAGGAACCTAAACATAGGTTTCTATGTAATCGTTGCCTTAGTCACAGATTCTCTGTTTATGGTGTTCCTGGGAAGAAAACTATAGTGTTCCCTGCTGCCAGTAGAGACTTTACAAGGTGACTGTAGCGTGATTAGATACAGTGAGGTAAGAGGTTTGCCTTGTCTTAGGGATTTCACTATAATGATATAAGACAGAGAGACAAAAAACCCTATTAGATCATAATTTATCAAAACCACTTCAATAATCCATAGTTTCAGCCTTTTTGTCTAATTTGGGGTCCCAGTGTGGGGTTCTAGTGTGAGGCGTGGCTGCTTAACATACATATTGCATAAATTACTCATATGTAATTGATGGGGTACCAGAGGAAAATAAAACAGTTGATAATGCACGGAGATAATAAGTGGAGGACGTGAGCAATTAGCCTTTAAAAAAAAAAAAAAGTTTCTTTCCGTTTTGTGTTTTAGCTAACACATGGATCGCTAAGGATACAAGCAATCTTGCTTGGCAAATCCTGGACACAAAGACTAAAATCCTGAGACTATTTGCAGAGTC
Source organism: Maccullochella peelii (assembly GCA_002120245.1). Classification (NCBI taxonomy): domain Eukaryota; kingdom Metazoa; phylum Chordata; class Actinopteri; order Centrarchiformes; family Percichthyidae; genus Maccullochella; species Maccullochella peelii. The sequence goes on along the minus strand of LKNJ01002829.1, from coordinate 26,912 downwards.
ATTGCTTTGACAGATCAAGGGAGCTGGGAAATATAAACAGAGCATATTCTGTAATTGCAGCAGCTCTGGGCTGTGTGCTGATGCCACCCTGAAGGCCCTGCTTTGATGGTTTACAGTACCTTCTCAGGGAAGTTTCCATTCTGATCCTTCAGCTGAGGCATATATGACGCTGCATGAAAGGCATAAAAAAACAACGACTTGTAAAGTAATTTTTTTAATTATATATCAGTTGCAACGGTAGTATTATGTAGAACAATTTTGTTTGTCCATAATATAATAATAACACACTCACTAACGGTTATGCGTCGTTGTCGTGGCGACCCTTCCTCCTCCTTGTGTTCTGTGGTCTGGGTTAAAGAGTGGAAAGTGGCCCTCCTGGTCAGTGTGTCCCCAAAACTGCAGGAGCGAGGTATCGGCCTCTGTCACGTAATACAGGTTCCAGTTAATATTAGACTGAAAATCCAGCCCAGTCTAATCAATTTACAGTCAGTAAGTACTTTCAACTTCATGAGTCATAATGCACAGTCACAGTCTAAATCAGATCAGCACAATCAGCACATTTCTTCCAGGAATGTGTAGTGACTCTATGTAGATACCTAGAGGTGCATGTGTGTGCCTTGTTGGCCATAGATAGAGCATGTGATATACAGTATGAAGAGATCATGAGAAAAGTTGCATGGTCTTCATACCCGTTGGTGAGTAAATGTGTCCATGTTGGCGGCATGAGGAAGCAGACAAAGATCAGCTTTCAGCATGTCGGAGCAGCTCACATCTCTGTTGCTCAGGTCATCTGCATAGTAATAGAATCAGTAGGTCCATAAATGAATAAGAATTTATCCTAGTCAGTTCTATTTTAGTTAGTCACTGTATGGGAAACAAACTATTTAATGAAGTCCTTGCTTTTACCCTTTTTAAGCCACTCAATTTGTATAGTTTTAGGCCAAAGAATACAGGTCACCAGGTCTATTTGCAGTGCATTAGTTGATGCTGATACTGGATGTAGCTAGATGGAGTTGCTTGGCAACCTGTCAGACACACTAACGTCCGTCTGGTTGATGACATACTTCTCTGACAACCAAGTTCTTTCCCACAGAAAGCCCATATTCTTACATTTTCCAAATGTCACTTGGTCAGCGAGCAGATATCTTTTTTTTCTGCTATCATAACAAGCAAGACGAATGAGGCTGAGAATATGGCACCCAAGCTAGGCCCCGGCTTTCTCAGGCAACACAACGCTATGATGTGATAGTGATAGATGTTGGAATGTTTGCAGCTCTTCATACCTTCGCAGATTGAAGCATCAACACCCCATTTACCCTTCAAAAAACAGTAGTCTTTTCAAATAGTTTACCCAACAAAAAAAGTCAGCCTAATTTCTTAAACACATGTTTTTCATTTCAGGGGCCTGTTTCTGAAAGGCTGGTTTGACATGGATGGGAGTTTAGTTGGAGTCAGAATCAGATAAGACAGTGTAATTGGTTTATGTGTGTCAGCAGTGGAATCTTGTCTGGGTCCTGGAGAGACAGTGGAGGACAAGGAGTCGGGGCAGTGAGCTGGCACTCTCTTCATCACCTGGCTGGCCTGTGAGTCACTCTGTAAAGGATCATAAAGTCTGGCCTACAGCTAAGCAAATTCAAAACATAACTATCTTGATTAGAACAGCCAAGTGATAAAAGCGATGAGTCTTGGCTGAAAGTGAAGACATGTAGAAGCACCCCCCCTTTAGCTGACCTCAGACTCAACAGTGTGTCTTTGAAATCCTGAGAAAATCACTTCCAGTCTCGCTCTGTGACTTCTTTTCACCATGCATGGGAGAAGGGACAGAAGATGGAGAGCTGTCTGGGAATGCTAATGGAGGGTAGCAGTACACCCACCCTACCACAGCCATGTTCACAGCCCGCGTCTTCCAGGAAAAGCCCAATCAAAACAAAGAAGGACAGGAAATTTTGGGCAGGCTTAGGGACACAGCCTGATGTTGCCTTAAACGGTGAAATTACCAGCAACGGAGAGATGGACATCATTCCCAGTCTGAGTTGGCTTAGTCAGGACAAGTCAAAGCATGAGTGAGTTCTCTCACCCTTGACTGGTTAGCACAGACAAACACATTGCATCCTTGCACGCACACATACCAACACAGTGAACAATCTAGGTTTGGTGCGTGACAAAGTTTGACGACCATTCACACACAGACACACACAGGGTTAATGACAAAGCAAAGCTTAGAATCAGAAGTTTTCAGCACATTTATTGTAATGGATAGGGAAAAGCGATGCTTATCGTTTCCAGTATTATTGTCCTCCTCTGGTTTGAAAAGAAATTAAGCTCTTTGAGAGATGACTGAGGGAGGAGAACATGCTGAGTCACAGGAACCCAAAACCTGGGAACCGCCTGTCCAGCCACGCATTGGGAATACACACACAATGGCTAAAAAGAGATTCCAACAAAGGGGAACTTCTGCAACTCCCAAAGGAGGCGTTCAAGGTACTGTAGCCATGTCACCTAATGACTGCAATTTCATCTGAATAGGGAACTGAGATCAAAACGAAGAGGCAACACATGAGCTCAACAGCTGGATGGAGCGCACCATCATCTGGTGCCATTTACCACTCTCACCTAGAGTTTGCCTAAATGAAAACAGAAAGGTTTAAATACAAATACTTAGCAAATTTACCTCAAGAAAACTCACCCAAGTTGTGCTCAGTATATGACAAAAGATTTATTCCATTGTTGAAGCTCCCTATGACAGAGAAAGAAGAGAATTCAGACATGATTTGTTTCATTATTTGCACCTGCACTATTCCTGCTGTGACATGTCAAAATGTCTTCAGTGAAAAAGGCTTATTGTTTCAGGGCGTGTTTAGCCTAGCCTAGCAGCGTCCTTAAAAAGAAGAAATCATAACAGCTCAAAATTTGTCTCATTAATATAATTTATTTTGTTAACTTAGTGTTTAGCTAGCAAGCTAGACACTAATAATCACTTGGGTTTTGTTCATTGGGTATAGTTTAATGTATAATTTAAACTAGTTAGGGTTAGACTTTTGAGTTAAGCTAAGCTAGCTGCTTCCAGTGTTTATGCTGAGCTAGGCTAAACATCACGGAGCAACCTCGCTATTGAACACACAGGAGCTAATTTTACAGTAATCTTCTTATCTATCTCCTAGTAAGAAAGCAAACAACCACATATCCCCAAAATATCAGAGTATTGCTTCAATGAAACAGCACTGGAGATGTTATCACTGTGAGACTCACTTTTCTGAGGGTACTCAGGGAGAGGAGCCACCTGGTAGGCGCTGTGTAAGAACCTGGGCTTTGTTTTCTCTTCATCCCACTCTTTGGATGGCACAGCCTCTCTTTCTTCTCTAACCTGATCACTTAGGCCCTCCTCAGGCTCAGCTGCACTATCAGCACTGACCTTATTCTCAGTCAGTGTGAATTCTTCCATTGACTCCTCTGCCTCCACACTCTCCATCTTTTCCTCATAACTCTCATGGTCACCACCAGCAACGCTTCCATCACTGCCAGATGTATGTGCCACGCTCTCCTCTGAAATAATGTCGAAGAACTGATCATCGTCAACGACGTCAGAGGGAGTGGGTGGGATCAGATTAATGACAGGTAGTGTCAGGAGGCTTCCAGTAGCTGGCGTACTATCAGTGCCACTCTCAAACAGCAACGGGTCTTCCTCCTCTTCTTCATCATCTTCTCCACCGGTAGAAGTGAAGTGGGGATGTATAGGGAGTGAAGACAGAGGCGTCAGTCGTTTCTTTTTCAGAGCCCTCGGGCAGGCAGACACAGAGCTGGCTGAGTGGGCCTTGCTGTTCCTCGGGGTCAGGGGGTCCTCCTCGAACAGGCTGAAGCTGCTGTTAACTATCCCCAGATCCTCCACTGTAATCTGGATAGCCTCCTTCTCACCTGATCCCCGTTGATCCAAGCGTGGATGCTGAGAACCCCCATTAATCTTCTTTTCTTGCTTCTGCAGAGGATCCTTCTCCTCACCTCGCAAACATGAGCAGCAGAATAATCTATGTGAAAGACGTTCTCTGCTCTTTCTCCATGGGCTCCTACGAGGTCGCTGTTCCTTTGCATTTGCACTAGCCATAGTAGTGGCTGCCTGACTATACACTGGCTGTACTGCTAAACACACTATTCTTCAGTTTGATCAGATAAACCTCTGCAGACTGAGAGAAGATAAACAACCATCCACACCTCTGAGATATAATTCTGCCCTGTGATAGAAGCCACAGCATCTGCACACAACACAAACACTCATCTGCAACATGTGTTGCTTAGGAGCAGGAGGGGAAAAAACGGACCAATTCATGCTCTCCAGGTCAGGTGAACACTTGAAATGAATGCAGGGTTTAATCAGTAGGCTTTGATATGTTAAGTAACTTCATTGCAGATACAGCACTGGTTTCAAAGGGCTCTAATAAGACAACAATACCTGCCAAATTGAAATCATGGCATATGTAATGTAGATAATAGCAAGAAAAGTAAATTAAATTAAAAACTAAAACTAAAATCACTCATGCATTTGTATGATTATAGACTGCGTGTGTGTGCATGTGTGCATGTATGATTGTGCATGTGTCAGGGTATGTGATTATATTATTACAAGTTAGTGTTCAATTTCTCTGCGGGTCTTCTGTCAGGGACTTACAGCATGGAAACAGGTGAGAATATGGGCTGCCGGATGCTTGGCTCATACAACCCCTATGGCATCAGATGACATTTCCTTCAGTCCACAGGCCCAGTCCTGTTCTCTGCTACATGATAAGTCATCCAGCATCAGCTTAAAGCCATTTTGCCACACCACCCACACTGAGGGCTTGTATGAAATGACGATATCCAGGGTTTTGTCTCTCACGCTCATAAAGTGACAGTAGAGTGATGGGAATAATTACTCCACCAGTGTTCCCCTCTCACCTTGCAGTCTCTCTTTGGAGTGAGCGGAAGCTGCTACTGTTTGTTTCTTTAACTCTGCCATTGCTTTCCTTCAGCGTTTGGTTCTCCCCTTTAAGAAATTTAGCTCCTGTGTTTACAAGTCAGTTTTCAAAAGCCAAGACGTTTACCTGCCTACAGTGTATGAAATCTAGACTAACTAAAGTGTCAATGCGTTATATTACCCACATTCATATGGAAAACTCAGCTCTATGTTTAAATTAAAATCTACCACAAAGGTTGCCTTAATTGGGGTTTTAACAACACTGACTATTTTTTCCCCAAATAAAAGCTGACCTCAGACACAATAACTATTCTCAAATTAGGCTAAACAATTTGTTGGCGTGCAGTAGTATAATTCCTGCACACTGGCAGTGAATATAAGCAAAAGTAATTCAATTCTTTTTGTCTAGATACCCTGAGCTTTTCAGGTAATAAAGTTCCAGAGAGACTTTGTTGCTAGGTGCAAAATTACAGCACCTCGAGGTGATTTCAGTGGGAGGCCAGCTGACTATTGACAGACTTTGTGCAGGCCTGAAGACTCTTTGTAGTGCAGTGAAAAGTGCTCTTATGTCCATGAAACTCAGAGACCCACATGATGGTTGCCACTGGGAGAAAAGGTGATCTGAAGTGAACAACATGGCCTCATAACTAGTGGCAGATGAGAAACTATTTGGGTTCAGTTTATCTCAGATTTGAGCATGGCACAGCAAAGCTAAAAGGCCAAGGTGCAAGCTGAGAGCTGCAGTACATTTGGAAAGGTGAGGAGGACACGCAATAGAAAAAGGAAACCTGCCCTCCACCTAAAAACAGCTGCAAACAATTTTTGGAATTAAGCATTCAAGAGAAAAAATATATAATGTATGTAAATTGTATGATTCTGCGGTGTTGAGAACAAGTGTGCATTGTTAAAACATTGTGCAGTACTGTATAAGGGGGACTTTGAAAGTAAGGGTCTGTGACATAATCTTGGTCAATACTGCGTGGCCAACAAAGGGGGGCAGTAGAGAGCAGATGCACAACACTGAAGGGACATAAAACAGAGCCCACCACTTCTTAGAACGACCTCCTCTGGTATTTACAAGTCTGGATAAAGTTAAACCACACAAGTGCTTTTCATTCGCAGCCTAGTGAGGCCAGCTTTCATGATATCTTGATCTGGTCTTTGCAAGAATATCAAGTTTGGTCATAATCCTTTTTTCATGTTGTTTAAATATACATAAGCGGTAGGGGAACAAAAAGATATATGTAGGATTAATGTTCCATCTCCTTTATATGGGACATGTTTGAAATTAGCTGAAAATCTGTGATCTTACTGGCAGATTTATGAAAAATTTGTTCCTTATGATAAATGTTGAGAGACAGTGTGACAGAGCAGACAAAGATGAATGCTTCACAGCTGCCATAGCCTGGGGCCATTTGTGGGAGAGATGACGGAGACAGACATGGGAACCCACTAGTCTCCACTCTCTGAGTGAGGATTTGAATTTTAAACTATTCGAATTATTTCATTTTTATTTAACTTAGCCTCTTGGGTTTGTTTGACTTTCTCCGTGCATTCATGAAGTTACGTCACCGGATTGCACATGGTGAGTTAGTCTACATGTCCAGACATAGGTCCATGGGTATCTGAACATGCTATGAGTGTATGAGAGTTTTTACTGGTCTCACTACCAGAGAGTGGTAGATTCTGGACAGCTCCCAGACGGCCGTGCAGCCAACATCAACACCAGCCCTCAGCTCTGGGAGGGCTCCTCTCTAAAAAACCCTCACCTCTAGCTCAGTTGCAGCACAGTGAAACATGTCGAACATTTCCTGTGACAGTCATGTTTCCATATGCAGCAAGACTCTGGGTCCATAGTGAACATGACCCTGTTTGGCGATACAGAGAACACACACAGGCACACACACTCAGAAAAGAGAAAGAAATAGAGGCTTTTTCTCCGCTCTAATTCACAGATGAGGGGAGTGCTTCAACCAGCCTATAATTGCATTTACTAAACAAGACAGCAGCATGAGTCACTTTCCAGAGGCAAGGAATGTCACCTCTTCCTGTGAAACCAGGAGGAATGGAGGGAGTTATTACTTCAGAATAACATTCACAACCCTCTTTATATTGTCAAGGATGTTGAGCAACCGCAGAGGGCCAAACAACGCAGCGGCATTCTTAGAGCAGCGAGGGGGGTCTATAAAAATAAGCATATTCAACCGAGGATGTTGAGTTCCCGATTCAACAGATAAATCAACACATCGCGAATTGAGCCCTTCCACTACCGAGTTTCTCTTAAACAGATGCATCCATTTTGCTTACAGACATCTTCCTGTTTGTGCTCGCCACCACCAAACCTCTTGGAAGTCGGTCCAGTCGTTGCCAAATATTTGCAGTTTCCCCTGTGGCTGATACCTAATAGCATGAGAAAAGGAGTTCGGCGGGGGGAAGGAGAGGGCAGTGACCTTGAGAACTTCTGAGTTGAACTTTCCCCCCCATCCCCCCCCTCACCCGCTAGTTCTGTGCTCCCTAATCAATTACTGTTGGCAGTCAGGAGACCACCAATGATTAGTAGCAGCAAGGCAGACGTGGTTTGGGGGTTGGAGTGTGGGATGTGGGAGGCTGGGAGGGTGGCACATGGGGGAAAGGAGAGGAAAGAGGTCCTACAAACAGCTTTAATCAAAACATTGCCTCGAGAAAGCGTAATGCAACAGGACCCCCCTGGTTTAAATTACCCTTGAACAGTTTTATTTATCTATGAGAATGAAAGACGGCATCCTTTTGTATTTTGTCTCTCAGACTGTTGCACGTGAGTGGACAGTTGTAGAACCCAAATACTGTTTACACTCGCACATGCACAGTAGAAACCAGCCGAGACCAACAGGCTCAAAGACAACAACACAGAAACACCACACATAAACACAAACTTTTTTTGTTGTTCAGGACTTTGAAGCAGGAGGGAAATAATTTACAGGCTGTTTTTTTTATGAGAATCTGTGCTGTTCCCACGCCCAGTGTGGCAGGAAAGCTCAACCAAATCATTTGTCTTAGATTGGCTGATTGGCTTGCTGGAATCTGAGTATGTCTTTGACGGTGATGGAAGTTTAATTTGATGAGAGAAACTCTCCCACCACACCCACCCACAACTGCCCTCCTCTCACTTTTATTCTTTTGCTCTCTTTTTCTCGCCATCTCTGATTCTTCCGTCTCTCTCCTTTAACTTTATAGGTTTATCTTTTTTATAGAGTGAGAGTGAGGCTGACAGAGAAAAGGGGCCCACACTCATGCAGACGTCACAAATGTTTGTGTCATTAATTCTCCCCTCTTGTTTTATGGTCGGGGGTACGGCAGCGAGAGAGAGTTTATGTGTGAGGGGGAGACAGTGAGAGAGATAAACACAGAGAGAAAGATTACATAAAGAAAGATAAAAGAGGAAGAAAGAATAAAAGACAGAAGATATGAGCCAGAGGAGCAGGGATACAACAGCCCTGACTCCATGCAACACAGCAGAGTGCTGCAAGCTCACACAAACCTGCTTTACAAGATGTGGCTTCCTCCGGGGCTCTCCGTGGCTAGCCTTTTCTCCAACTCTCCCTGCACACAATTAATGGCATTATGAGCACAACTGGAAAGCTTCAGCTAAACAGTTCTGTCTACAATTTTCCCATGGGAACACCGTTTTTTGTAGATGCCAAGCACTCTGAAGTGATACGGTTATCTCTTTTCACTGATGTTCTCCTTCGGGACTTGCACTGTTGAGATAGCTTTGAGGAAATAAAGTAAAATCAGATTTAATTTTATCTGTAATTTCAGCGCCAACAAGTATTATCATGAGACATCACGGAGCAATGCGGGCTGGACTCGGGCAGTTTTGGAATCCAGTCCGTGGTATTGTTTGCTGCTCTGAGTTTGTCTTTGTCATGAGATGTTTTTCACAGCCACACAAGTGGTCACTGTGATGTCCGCAGCCAGAGCATCTGAGCCTCATCGGGCAGACATTTCAAAGCTGCTGCCATGGGTATTTAGAAAGGGGCAGACCAAGGACAAAGGCCGACTATTGGCAACTTGTCCATTTTGTAGCCCCTTTGAGGTTTCCTAACAATGCCTGTGCCCTCATAGAAATCACTACAAATTAATTTTAACACTCAGTGAAAAGACAGATTAGTGCCGAGAGGATGGCACAAAGGGTGTTAAATATGGCGAGCAGCATGCTGGACCACGGGCCCAGCCTGGGACACATTACCCACAGCTGCCATCACTGACCTATTTTCACCTAACCAGCTTAAAGATTTTTAGCAACCTCTATTGTGCAAATGCCCTGCAAAGCACATCATTGAAGTCTTATCTACATGACCCCCTTTGATGCCTCTCCTAAAGGCAGTGATGGGGTTTTAATTAAGTGTGGCAGGTGATTAGATGGTCCATATTGATCTGGAGGGTTAGGGGCAGATGATTTAAGAGACAACCAGGGGGAAATCGCTCTATAAAGAATACAAACAAGGGCCCAAACTATTGTGGTGGAGACTTCAGTGACAGACACGACCCTCACTCTTAAACCAAAAGAGAAAAGTGACCTAAGATTCAATTATATTCTTTGCAGGAGGAAAGAGTGAGCAGATGGCAACAATAGTCACGGGCCTCACCACGAGCAGCACTGTTCATGGACATCTTTTCTTTGGGACAAATTTACCGTGGCCTCGTGAGGTTTTCATTGAAGTGTTAGCACTAGGAGGTGAAGCTTGCCAATGACCTCTGTCATGTCTCTAATGCCATTGACCTTGCAACAGGTTAATAGCATTAGAGACATGACAGAGGTCCAAAGCATCAGAATATTTTATGTAAACTCCTTCTGACACCAAACCCCTTCCATAAAAGATTTGCTTTGTCTTCTTGCATTTTGTTGTTTTGTTGTTGGGGGGGGGGGTCTTTTAACTTCCTGCATATCATTTCATGTTAAGCAAGTATTGACATGGTCAACCAACATTTGTACGTGTTAGGATGTAGGTCAGTCAGGAGAAATTACCTTCTTTCATGCTATAAATCATGATCTAAAACAATGTAAATACCAGCTAACCAGTTACAGGGGTTTGTGATTGTTTTTGATTGGGTCATGAGATGACTAATTTCTAGTTTATACAGTTCATGGGAGAAATTTATGAAGACAAAGACTTGGAGGCAAGTCTGAGTTTGTCTGCTGGCTACCACTATGGGAGCGAGAGTGAGAACCATATTTGAATGACGACCAAGTTTTTAACACAAATAAATTACCTCCATTTAAGGGTACATAAATCTGATCTTTTGGAAGGGCAGTGACCCTTTTGAGGGAGCACAGGCTAAACTTCTAGTTAGATCCATGCCATGGCTGAATGAGAAGGGAATGTGTTTACTTTTTGGAAACAGCCATGAGTAAAACAAATGGGACCAGGGAGAAATCCTAAAACTTTTATTAACGAAGAAGCAAAGAAAGATTCAAAGGGTTCTAACAGACAAATTATCTAAAATGCTTTAAAGTGAGTTTCAATTGTTCATAAAGTAGCTATTATACTGTGTTTAGTCCTACTGTAACAGTATAGGTCTCTTTGTCTTCGGCATGTCTTTTTTATAGAGTGAGAGTGAGCATGAGGCCAAAACTTTGAGTAATAAACAGTGGCTGAAATATTAACAGCAGCCCATTCAACAGTGTTCAGTCTAATGCTTATTGTAGACCATCACTCATTATTGTCAATATTTGGTGATGCACTGCCATATGTCCATAGACTGGTGTGAAGGGGTTTGCAGATGCCAGGGATGCCTAAGGAAAAGGCCAAAGTATTTGCAAGGTACTGCTCTGTGCTTGCACTTATTGGCAGTTGCCTTTATGACGAAGGCTTTGTATCTGTGCCCTAAATCAGGGAAAAAACAGTGGTATTGAAAATAGGATTGAAATAATTTGTGTAATGCAGGTCGTTTTTATAATCTGAATTTATATAACACTATTAAAATGTGCGTCCGTGTGGTACACAACAGTATGGGAGAAGAGTGAATGCAGTTTGTGTGAACTGCCTATAGTGAACTATAGGAAGGTTTTTCTCTGTCACTGTGTTGTTCACATGTAAGGGAAATCAGACCAGATCTAAAAATAAATGCTCCACGTCATGACATCAAGACGTTTGAGCCTGTTTATCCACTTCACTGTACCAACCTGTCTGATTGGTGTGATATGCTATATGCTATAAACATTAAATACAGTGTGTGCTGTGATGACTGATGTGTTAATGTGCTTTTCCTCTCTCTAGTAACTTCAATTTACCCAATATATTTATTTGATTTTTGGTTTTTGATTTGATTTTTTTGAATGATGGATTGTTTTAGCACATTACATCCAACACACACACACACACACACACACACACACACACACACACACACACACACACACACACACACTTTATTGTAGTGTGTGCAGGTGTGTGTGTTTGCATACTTATCTGCATATATCTCGGAGTGAGGGAAGTCCATTCAAGACTTGATACAAACAAAAGACTGGACAAAATCTATATTTGATAAGTCACTGAATAGTAAAGGGGCACACACACACACTTCAATTCTCTCTCCTCTCTCCATCTCTCACTGAAATTTATTTATGAATCTCTGGAAGTGCTGAAGCAGGATGGCACAAAGGCCACCTTTGAGAGCATAATATCACAAGTAATCAGCACCTTGAATGGCTTTAACAAAACCCTGGAAACACAGTGGGATCAAATGTACCGTATACTTATTAATCACCTGTCAATGTTCATGCAGATCGCCAACATTTGAGGAACCGGGGCAGTGATCCCTTAATTTCACAGAATGAAGTGTCGACAGAAACCTGAACCTTATAAGCAGCTAAATTAGAAAAAGGCAACACGATAGTTGCTCATTTCCTGCACTGAATAGACTTTTGAAATGACCTTAAGCTTATTCATCCTCTTACCATTATCAGAATTTGCATGACACAAAGTGCTGTTCCTGTTAGGAGCTTGTAATTTTCCTATTTGTAGAAATTACATTCTTGTCATTTTGCACAGGAAATTGCTATCCGTGCAAATGCATTGTCTGATGGTTTGTTAATTTAAAAATACCATTAACTCATCACATCCAGGTTTATCTTGCAACCATATACATTGTACCATGAAATGCAGTATTCACTTTATGTCCCATTGCCTATGACTTATTGAAAATAGTTTCTCCTAGTCTTAGCATGGAGCACCTGACCCTATGATCTGCTGGGGATACATAGATTCTTTTACATACATATGTACAATAATCTTAAGGATGTAGACCATTTTCCTAAAATCTCGGTGTAATCCTTTAAATCACATGCTTCTAGTTTGCTGTCACAGAAATCTCCTCTGTCCTCTGTGCTGCTGGGGTGTGAGAGGGGAGTATTTGTGTTCTTTTCCTCCTGTGCTGACGGTCCTCTCAGGAGGCCATTAATGATGCATGTCTAGTCACGCTAGACAGCAGCAGGCTGTTTTATTACTCAGGTTTCTGCTCTTTCACCTTGACCCCACTGAAACAGGAGAGGTTGAATACTATCTTCCCCCATTTCTTCAAATAGCAACATCAGGTTGTTGTTTTTTTTACACAAGTAAAGCAACTGTTTCTGTGTATTCAATAGAATTTACAATCATAATGTATCTGCCTACTTTTTGTATCATTTTCCATTTTTTGTTGTTCTTTCCTGTTTTATGCTTTTCCTCTTTTCTCTGTTTTCCCTGGTTGTTATTGAGAGCAATATGGGGTTAAGCCTCTTGCTTGGTGCAGACGTCTTATATTCCACTGTTTGTTGTATTAGCGGTATACTTTTGGGTCATTAGGAGCTACTAGGAGCATGTGCTCATTGCCACCCAGACACTTTTTGCAAAAAAAACTACCCACTTAGTCTCATAGTGTCTTGACAACAAACATCTTTTCATGAATGTTTTATTTGAATATCAATAAGAATAAAAACATTGTTAATATGAAATATGATATATTGTCTAGAAATGTAATGTTTACATACATGTTTTTGTAATGCCATTGTATCACACTAAATTACAATTTAATAGATGCCAAATAATGACCTGCTGTTTATGCACATGAACAACCTGTACAATAAAAATCACAAAATGTTGTTTTAATTGTTGTTAAATGTACTTTTATTAATCTCTACCATCATACTGTACTTTAGTATTATTAGACGTACAGTAACTACCCTGCAACAAGACTTGGTGCATAGCCTGTATAGAAACAGCTGGTATCAGCACTGTGAAACAGGGTGCTGACCTCTCTAAGTATCTGTGGAAGCACAGGAAACCAACCTCACTGCAGCTTCAGCAAATCGCAGCCTGTTCCAGCTCTCTGATAGACGGCAGCTCAGACTGAGGGTCAGCTTGGGGGTCAAAAAAAGGGAACAGGTCCATATTGTCAGTTTGATTAGGGCGCATACCCTTTCACAAAACCCTGTCCCCAGCAGCCCCCTCGCCTCATCCCGGGCCTGGGTGGAATGCAAGGGAATCTGATGGCAGACAGGAAGTCCTTATTGTACTAGTGCAGAGATCCCGGAGCCAGACATATGACAGCATAAGGGAGCGATGTCATCCCTGGCTGGGCCAGGCATATCTTTGTGCTTGCTCACCGCGTAACAAAGACATAAATAAACATTGTTACCCCCACCGGTCTTCAACTGTCATTTCAATTAGGCAGCGTAGTGATCGCAAACCACGGCCTGTGTTTTTCCCAGCCATGCAGTTACCTCTGACCCCTGCGGCTCGTGCCTGAGGTGATTTTCTTTATTAGTCCATGGGGTCAGTATTTAGCCCCATAGCCATCAGTAGCTGGCTTAAATCTGCAGAGTCAACACTCTGCCTTCCTGGCTGTTAGCTGCATTAGCACACTGAAACCCCACAGCCCTCCCACTCCCACTCCCCAAACATCCTCCCTAAGGCCAGATAACATCTCTGTCCTGTGCATTCATGAGCTGGCCAAAAGCCTGCATGCTGAAGCTGGGGTTCTGCACATGTTGATGCAAAGAGGCTTTCTAGGAAGTCTATTCAATTTAAATATGTGACACTATACAAAGGTTTTACCAATAGTAATAAGTTCAGAGTTGTGAAAGGTAAGAAAACTTTTTAGACAGCATGTAATCTGTCATTGGCTGTTTACACTGGTCTGACGACTGTTGTTGCTGATTGACTTTCTTACCTTGAATAGTTTTTCGACATCCAGACACAGCCTAAGGATAAAAGTTATTAATAAGGAAAGGGCAAAAGCGTACCTAGAGGCTATAATCTATCTCATAGTTTTTGTTTAAATAAATATATGTAGGTCCCCTGACACAAGTCATGTAATATAGGTCTTGACTTTCGAAACCCTTAAAGAAGTTAACAGAGCTGTGACCAAATGATAAATTTTCCAGGAAGCCAAGCCTTTGGGATTGAAACAGTAAATGTTTTGTTACTGGCAATAAATCACGACATTGTTTAATTAGCATCCTCCAAATTCTCATTCATTGTGGTGTACCTCTGAGATGTTTCCCTCTTTGGCTTTTACTTACATATTTCTCAAGCTATTCCACCCATCAATTTTGCCACTGAGAGAAAGATAGAGGCAAATGGTAATTACACACAAGGGAAATCTGGTGAGGAATAAAATGGGCCACTGTGATAATCCTCTAGGAGGGATTTACAATCTCTATCAGATACAGAAACAGCCATTTGCTTATCTGGCTTTTGTCTCATTACACACATTTTTTTTACCATCTAACAAGACAGTGTACGTAATTACAACTTCTGTTGCAGATAAAACTCAAAATCTATCATTTAAGCAAGAGCAGTCTCACTAAACTGTCTTCTTCTGAAACAGCCTCAAACATTGATGAAATACCATTCCTCCCACTCTCTTCTAACCCTGGGCTTCACCTGAACCTAATCTCACAGGGCATCTCAGCTATACAAAACCTTGTCAACCTGAGTAAGACGATGCCTTGTTGGTGGTGGTCTCCAAAGACCAGTGGGGACAATGGATCAAATACAAACCGAGAGGCTTTGAACTATTGTTCTTACTCTCTTTCCCTCTATTGCTCATGCCCACCATGACCCTCTGCTCCTCCTCTGCTCCTGATATCTTGCTTACGATCCGACTGAGTGAAAGTGCCCCCATTCTAGAGGAGGAGGACATTTCTGATTTGCCTATCTCATCTACAGTACCTGTGACCTAGATAACAGTGTCTACTCAATGAATACATGTAGATTTAACAGCCTTCATACTGGCGCACTGGTGTTTTAATCTGATAAAAATCCACTCCTCTACATCCATTTGATTGCGGAGTCATGAAACAAATACAGTTTGTAAACCATGGGTGTGTACGTAGATCACATTCACTTCAGAGGAAGAAGTAGGATTTGGGAATAACAGATGACATGAAACAGGATTACATGTAATCCAAATGCTTATCAATTACAATGTAAGGAAAATCTTATACATTTCTCATTCTTTGCATACACGCCTTTTGTAGTTCAATTGTCTTTTTCTCATTAAACATGAGCCACGAAACATTAGTCATCCACAAGGCACTTAGATACAAGTGTACTCAGGAGAAAAGCTTGGCAAATGTCATTGCAATATTTTACAATAACAGCCTCATAACTGCATGGTCGCAAAAAAAGTCATAAAAATTTCATTATACATTTTCTGAAATAAGCCATGCACTGACAACTGTCAAAAGGAAAGGCAACTTGGAAAAGCGGGAGCTTATTTGTGCGTAGAAACTGCAGTGTGCTGCCAGTTTTCATGAATAACACAATAAAACCATCAAACAGCACTAGAGAAATCTTTCAGGTTTCCAAATGTTTCTTTTGCAAGAGGAATCTCGAGGAATCTGATCCTTGGATATCAATCTCTGTCTGCGTGATAAAGACACTGATGACAGAGGAGTTGATCACTAGCCTAGGGTGGGGTCCATGCATATTTGTCTGCAGTTCTACAGTAAATGCTGCTGTCTCCACCCAAACTCAAACCACTCCACAGACTTGTCTCTCTTCCCGAGCTGTCTGCAGACATCAAGTCTAACATATTGTACGCACTGCATTTACCTTCATTCCATCAATCAATTTCCACAAGACAGGACCACGAGGAGCCCTGGCTAATGAGAAAACAACATGTATGTAATCAGCTTGAGAGAATGGGGGAATTCTGCAAACCTCAGTAAAGCTATCGCTGGCAGAGACTTCTCATGATACAGGCTTGTCAGTTTCTGCCAGCTGGCACAGGCGCCCTGGCAAAACCATGCCTGGTGGTTAATGGATCATAAAGGTTTGCTGGGAGCCGCTTCACAGCTCGAGTTGATTTAGCAATGTAACACAAACCCATTAGTGCAGCGTTTCTGTGTAAGCAAGCATGGCATTCAGACTCCATGCACCATGCAGGTTCCATGCAGCAAAACACAGACTTATAGCCCTCGTAAATCAACAGGGCTGGCCAACTTGCACAAAAAGGCAGCTACTCATTTCATCAAAAGAAATGATACAGCTTATCACATAATCACTGTAAAATTATTGGCATGCCTAAGGCAGTTATTCTCAACTGCTTCATGTTAAACCATAGGAGCAATTTCCTAACCATTCTGTCCACAAAAACGATCCATTAAATTTCAAATGATGCCATTGTTTGTGACTTATTATAAAGAGAAATGCACTGCCTCCCCCCCAAACTGGCTGCATTGTTTTGCCTCCTATTTTCATAGCACTGTGCACATATCCGATGTTAACGATGTTAACATCCCAAGGCTGGATTAAAAGGTGAATGTATCATTAATGTGAAAAAGAAGGTTCACTCTTACCTTAACACAAAAAGGAATTGGAGCATCATTATTCCAGGGGTGTACAGTTAAACTGAAGACATTAGTCAACCCTCACTTCCTCTGTTTGAAGATAAGTGACACACTGTAGATAGTGTAGGCATGAGGACAAGCCTAGCCGGCGGACAGAAAGGGATTAAACAGTATTAAGAGTGTCCAGATGCAGGGCCACATGCACACTCGTTCAAACTAATACTTCGACATACTGACACACTGCACTGGAGGATAAACAATGATCAAAACCATCATCATTATCTCATCACTCAGAACCAATACCCATCCTTCAACTGTATCATACTTGCACATTAGATCTTCACAAATGCATGCAAATAAAGATAGTTAGATGCTAGCTACTGTAGCTACCAGTTTTTACACATGCACTTTGTATCGTTTCGCTGTCTGTAGGTCTGTTGTTTTAAGCTGATTATAGTCGGCCAGATGGACCCCAGTGCCCACACCCAGTCTGTGTCACCAGCCCACCCCTCAGTGAAGGATACACATCTGGGTCATGCCCGTATTTGAAGATAATAGATGAGATTTTGTGAGTATAGTGTGTTCAGATTTCTGCATCATGATTGTTGCTGTGGAATTATTAGAGTGAGACAAGTTAATCAATAAAAAACCTCACAAGATGATTTCATTTCCATCTATGGCCCTTTTAAATATCATTTTTCTATGTAAACTACATTTCCTCTGAGGTCACTGTAGAAAGGCAGAGTTTATGAACCTGTAGTGTAGTAACAAAGGCCAGAAATTCCCCAGCCACAGCTCTGGGGCCGGTCCCGTTCCCTGGACGGCCTCCCCTGGAAGTCTCCTGTGACCTCTCAGACTTTCCATAAATCTGCTGAGTGATTGCGGTGGTCAATTAACACTCTGTGAATTGCTCCCGGTGGAGAGAACGGTCACATCCGTAGCAGCAAGAAACCAAAGCCGCGGGTTCACTCTGAGTTCTGCAATAATAACACGGTGGACCTGGTACAATGAAAAATGGGTTGAGGGCCCAAAACTATAATAGCAGCTATTGTGCTGGTGGTCACACACTCACTCAAGTGCAATATTCAGGAAGGCCATTTCATTACATCCAATAGAGCCTCAATCATGTGTAAAATTTGCAGTTTGAATGGGCTTGCTATCATATCAATCATCAGCAGCTACAGTGAAGACTAATGGAGGTCCTTTCTTCCTTTTGGCTTAATTTAGTCGTATTTTTAATCAAGACAGGCTCTTCAGTGATTATTGTTGTGCTGAACCAGGGTGCTCACACCAACATGTTTCCTCAAGATTAGAAGAAAAGAGCATTTGTTCTGCTGGAGGAAATACATCAGCCAAAATGCAGAATGTGTTTTATGTTAAATACAGCAGTAGACCTGCAAATAATTTGTTTAATTTTCAGGTCCTGGGTTTGGACAACAACAATGGTAGGCTAAATTTAGAAGAGCAACCTTCAAGCAATTTTGGGAATTTAGAATATGAAGTAGTTTTTAGCCACATTAGCCGCTGAAAACTGCTGTTAGGGTTGGCAATGTCTGTCTGTTGTTTGGTCCACCACTTAACAGCTATTGGATGGATTGCCATTAAATTTTGACTTTGGTGATTCCCTGAATTTTTATCTAGCCCCATCATGAGGTTCACATTTGTGGTACTATTGGATGGATTGCTGTGAACTTTAAATTGTAACAACTTTTGTGATCCCTGAACCTTTATTTTGGGGCCATCAACAGGAAGCAGTGCTCTTACACATGAGCATATAAAAATGTAAGCATTCAGTATGCTTAAAACAAACAATTTTATATGACGTGTCTTCTGAAAGTGCTCGCAAAAGTGTTTTGATTCCAAATCACCACATTCAAAGACAGACCGAAAATCCTGCTGTAGCCTCGTCCTGGCTGCCTCCCTGATCTCTCTGTAAGACCTCTGTGTCTTTTGCATGTTAGTTGTCTCGATGCAAGGAATGGTACAAATGGGGAACACGGCTCACACTTTGGGACAGTCTCTCCTCATAAGAATTCATGATGTTGCACTTGGCTGTATACACAAAAAGTGACAGAAGCTATTGTGAAAGCAAGGAATTAAAATCCTGCCAACCCTCTCATGTGTCCCATGCTCCTGCGTCCATCATGGCCCGTATCAGGCATGAATGGTGCCACTTTATGAATGCATACACGGAAAAGTGTAGAGTAGAGGATCATAGGATGCTGACGCTTGAGATTCACTCAGCAGCTGCAGGAAGAAGAGGAAACCCCAAAAGGGATGTGATGCAGTCAGCATAATTACACTGATGATTCATAAAGGCTGTCAAAAGAAGCACGCAAAGAATTTCATTATCACTGAGAGATTAGCCAGTAGTTTTTCTTCTCCTTGTGATTCTGCCCAGTGCAGGTGCAAATGAGTTTATTTGTGTATCACAAATATGAAAAATTTCATTTCATATAAACTACAATTTGAAGTTAAATTACTGTAATTTTGGATTCCGAGTCTTGGCATATGTTGTTTATTGGGCCAATAATAAATCTCAAGGCGACAAAAGTTTTCAATGAAAACAATAAGCAGCCCAATTTTTAATTGAATGCACAGCTTTTGTTCCTCGGCTCCAAATGTTCATTACCATGGAATGGCATCATCTGTGGTCACACTCATGGGTGTGTGTTGATGGTTGAACACATTTACTTTGTTTACAGATGTTTAACTTAGAGTGTGGAAAATAGGTGGTCAGTACCCCCACAAACCCCTTAATTTGCACTTTGTCGGCCTCGTTTTTTATGACGCTGCGAACAATTATGTATACAAGGAACATCCCATAAAAGACACTAATATAAACATTTTATGACTGTAGACAATCTTTTCCCCAGCACAAAGACATCATAGGAGGTAAACACATGACTTCATTATCTATATTTTATCTCTTGAGTTATAATATATACACTGCAAGGTGCTTGGCAGGAAATCAATAGCAGACACTTGCTGTATCCCAACATGTTCAGTGTTTTCTGGCCGGTCCAAGTCTAGTCCAGCTTTGCAGAGCCCAGCTGTGGCTTTTGGTCCCTAGTAAAATGTTTTTACGTCTAGACATTGCACCAAAATAGAAACACTGAATGGATTTTGCTGAGTGTCAACTCTGTCCTACCCACAGGATGAGTGTACTTTCTCATGAGTGAATAAAGCACTCTTCCGTTCTGTTATTTGACTTCACAGTTCAACAGTCAGCTGTCAGCTGGAATAGTCATGTTGATACAGCAATAAGGATGGGTGAGATAACAGTGATATCTGATCTAGATTTGAAGTCATGGAGTTATGTTATTCAAAAATTTAAGCAAAGAAAAAGCTCACATACAACACATAAAGTCTTCATACGATTGTGTAACAATTTCAAATATTTGTGTGACATTTAAGCCCTGAAGAATTGAGGCAAATGTAAAGTGTAAAGTGTCCACCATATTTTTTGTGTCGACTTGGATGTATTTTTGCCAAAAGAAATTGGCAAAGAAAATTAACTTGGTGGGGGAACAATAGTTGGAAGAACACTTGTTACAGAAACAAGAGAAAGGAATAGACTTGGGTGAGTGTTCTCCTTTGCTTCTCATGGTGATGAAAAGCAGGGAGTGTGTGCATTTGATAAATTGCCCAAAATCTGTTATTTTATTGGTCCTTCAGTTGTCTATTTCTTTAAACTGCTGACATTGTTTGCCCAAAATGCCTGTGGCTTTTGTTTTTCACTCAAACTTTGGAAAAAATATCAAACGTCCTAAATCAGTACGCAATTTCCATTTCCAGTCGACTTTTCCTTGCAAAATTTTATGTGAAAGGTGCCCAGTGAGCTTATGAGTCAGGGTTCAGGAATCCCCTCATTCACTGCTAATGCACAGTGACAAACAGCGAGGATGGATCGGGAGCTCCAAACATTCTCCACAGGCTTCATAGAGCAATCAATTTATCACAGGCCTGGTAGAGCGGTGCCAAGGCTTTTAACTGCAACACAAGACGCGGTCCGTGCTGCTAACAGGGGGAGAGCATGAAGATTGATGGCCAGATGAAGCTCTATTATGACTAACCCCACTTGGTGGTTTTCAGACAGTGCCGCTGGGCTGCTTTAAGGGTGCCAGTGGTGCCAGTGGTGCCAGTGGTGCCGGTGGTGCTGGTGGAGCAGCGTGACCCTGCCAGTAAGAGTGACAGGAAAGACTTGTGAGTGGCACAGCTACATACTGAGGATGTTTTGTGGAGTCTGAATGATCTGATCTGCATTGTGTTGATCTGCAGTCAAGGCTCTGACAGTCCACGTTAACAAATACCAGCTTTAACTGTGGAAAACAGATAGTCTCCACTCTTATTCTGAGTAATGTCTGCCTCTCGTTCATTTGGGTGGCGCATGAAAAGTTTTCAGACACCGGGGCCATGCCAGAGGTGACATCACACCATATTTTCTCCTCTTATGAGGCAGACTGCAGCAGGATGTTAAGGAGGGTGACATGACAAAACCTCTGCTTACAAATGTGTATGTGTCAACGCCCTTTTTATGTGTGCGGTGTGAGAGTGTGTGTGCCAGTGTGTGTGTGCCGTTGCTCGTGCCAGATTGTACGTGTTTATGATCATGTGTGTTCAGCGTTTGATGATGGTGCAGGTCTGTGGAGCCATTTTCCTCTGTAGCAAAGTTAAATGGGGTAGTGGTGAATTGCTTGAATAAAAAAGAGATTTATTGGACCTCTGAGGCATTATTCTATTTTCTCTGAACTTTTTTAAAGAGGTACAATAACTCATATTTCTGAGATCTACATCCAAGAAAGAGCCGTTGATGACTAGGGTTATGCCTATGTGCTTGCAAATTACATACATTTAACACAAGAGGATAAAAATGTCCCCTATTCAAGATAAGTTGAAATTAGTTTGCTTGTGCCTCACATTCAGCCTTAAAGCCTTGACAAATGTACACCATGTTCAACTTTACATGTCTTGGTTGCTCAAGGAATCTAGTTAGAAATGAAGAATGCACTGGTCTAGGCCATTAAAGAATACTATTATATCCTTTTTTTAAGGCCTTTGGAAACCACATGTTCTCTTAACTCACTATTGGCAGTGATTGTGATACACTTTTATGTTCCATCCATTGGAAGATAACTTCCACTCCACAGTGTAATTTGTATTTCAGTGCTGACTGCAGATAAAGACAAGGGCCTTTGTGTCTGTGACAGATGGAATGTAATCAGGAATTAACCAAGCTTCAAATGGCCTATTGCAGCTAAATAATTACCCACAATGATTGCAGTTTGTTTAAGCACTAGATAGAGAGTGCTTCAGAGGTCTCGTGTTACAAAACACTATTTTGCATCACGTGTTCTTGTTTAGATCATCACTTAGGCTAGACTTGTGGTAGTCCATGTGGCTGATATATGGAAACATAAAACAGGCATCACACCTTCAACTTCCCCCGTGCAATCAGGGCTTGTCTCTGTGGTCGTCACGGTGGTTGACTTCCAAGTTCATTGTTTTAAATTCCACATCATTTAGTTATTAGGCTGGCGGGGAGAGAGTGATGTAGGAAGAGAGGAGACGGGGATGGAGGAGTGTGTTTGCAAGATGTGCTCCCCTCAACTTAGCCTCTCTTCCTTGCCTTCCTGCTGCATTCCCTTGTCCTCACTCTGCAGTCTCTAACAGAAGAGGGCTTCAAGGAGAGGCTGGTCGAAGTCAGACAGGGATGGGCCTGAAAGAGGCGTATTGTGAGGTCACATTCTTCCCAAATGCAAGAAGGAGCCAAGTCGGTAGCTGGCGGAATTACCCCCATGAATCATGCCCATTGTGATGCCTACACAGGATGAGAACATGGAAAGGAATTAGGTATGGCAGAGCCTTATCAGCTTCCCATTCGGAACCGGCCACTGTCCGGCCGCTCGGTGCATGCAGCTGGACAGCCTTTCCCATCCTTGCTCATGTAGAGTGTCCGCGAATGTGGAATTCCTCCACTGCCATGTGTTGTTACTTAAGGGTGTACTGCAGCCAAGTTAGTGCGCACTTTTCCATCCACGCCCGTCCTCCTGTCTGTGCACTTCCTTCCCTCCCATTTACCCAGAGATCTTTGTGGTAGGTCCTGGAGTTCAGGCAATATTAGGTTGCACCTCTTAAAACATGTCAGGCTTTGTGGTGAAAATTAAAGAATGGAAAAATGATGAAATGTAACATTTTGCTTAAGGCTTTTTCACATTCAAGCAAAAGGGAGAGAAGATGAGACGGATGGAAACACATTTGACAACTTTTATCATACTGGGTTTATTTTTCATGTACAGTCCCATTTTCTTTCCCTTAAACAGCTCTCTGCACAGTCCATGTAAAGTGGTATGTCTTGGGTGGCATCTTCGGTTTTAAGATTAAACCAGTTGTCTCGCCAGCAAAGTGAAGAAGACATGAGAAACAAAATATTTTTACAGCACAATTTGGGGGGACTTAATATGTCATTATTTCACCTCAACTTTCCATTTGAATCCATTCATAAGTTGCTGTTTGCAAACACCAGAAATCCCCCTTGACTCTGCTCTTTGTCTTGGGGTGAGAGAGTCTTACATGATGTGACAAAAGAAGTGAATTTCATGGTGAACAAAGAAATGTGTTTGTCATTTTTGTCAAGGAGGATGAAAGAGATAGACATCGAGAGTGAAATGCTGTAATAGAAAACACTCCACAGCGAAGGCATGCGTTCTCACTCAAAAATAACCCTCTGGTGATTTGAATGAAAAGAGCCAGCAGAGGATAAATGAGTCTGCTGCATGATAAACTATGCTATGCAGATATCAAGCTTACATGACTTCGACCAAAGGTTTTAGCCCTGCGGGACTTTGTGATGGATGGTAAACAATTCTGAACCGTTCTGTAGCCTGTGTGAATGAGGTAATAGCAGTGAGACAGGAACTGGACTGTGCCAGGAAGTCTCATGTCAGCATTTTCAACTGTCCATGAGAACAAAAGAGAAAGAAAAAAACAAATCTTGCCAGGCGAATCTAGCTATCTGTTTGTGTGTGTGTGTGTGTGTGTGTGTGTGTGTGTGTATATGTGAAGTTTCCATCAACAGAAGGCAGGACAGGACAGGGTGTGGGCAGGAGTCACCCCTTCCACCTTCCACCAGCCCCACCTCCCAGCCCTCTCTGCCTGGGAAGGGCAGGTCGGGTGGGGCTGGCAGAGCTGTGAGGGCCCCCATACCTCATAAGGGCATGACACAAGCACTGACTGCATACATCCGTGGAGTGAAGTCTTTGTCATAACACAGCTCTCCGCAAAATAAAATAAACACATGAGACGGAGAACGGAGAGGGTGGGGAAAGATAAGGACAGGGAGGGAGCCAGTGGGAGCAGGTAGGGGTTGGGGAGTGGAGAGAAAAAGCTGTGTAAGACAAAGAAAGGGAGTTCTGGAGAAAGGTGGCGCATAAAACAAAGCGACAAGCCCCCCCAAGTCGATTACTATTGAGTAAGCCCCAAGTCCATTAGCCCAAATAACATCCAGGTGCTGCTGTGGCTATGGTGGCTTTTTTCACTGGGGTGTAAACGACCTGCTCCTTTTCATGCTCCAACACGGGAGGCCGGGAAACAGGCCAGACAAGCCCCATATCTCCTCGGGCTATTCCTCTCTCCTTCTCCCCTCCATCACCTGAGTCCCATCAGGAGTCCTGCTGCTCCTCCAGACATGTTCTGTTCATCTGCCGCCTTTGACATCACCCGAAAACATTGTTGCTCTCTGATCTGCGTGTGCGTTGAATGTGGGTGTCTTCTCTCCCTGGGTGAGACCTCCCCCCATTAACCGTTACTGTTCCCTTCCCACAACTGAGCCGGGGGGCCCCCGAGCTCGCACTAAACACGCTTTCTTTTTCGCGAGTTTAATGAGGAATGGGAGAAAGAGAGGGAGAAAGAATGTTTGGCAGAAAAAAAAGGTGGAGGGATTTTTCAAAACAGCCACAGATGATTTATTTGACAGAGGGAGAAGGGAGAGAGAGGGAGAGTCAAGAAACGTTCTGGACGTGGAGACAAATATGTGCGCATGGAACCACATTACACCCATGTTACCTCTCATTACCTCCAGATAAGCAGCAATACACCACAGCTGGCTGCTGTCTCTCAGTAATGACCACTATAGTACAAACTAGTGGCTGTAGCCAAGCCCAGTCTCTTTGGCTATTAGGCCTGGACTCTGTATCCTCTGGGTCTGTTTCACAACTGAGAAACAAGCTTGAGCATTTCATCCCATTTAAGGCTGCTAGTCATTCAGGCCATAAAGTCCCCTTTATTCTTATTCTCAGGGTTGTGAAGTTAATGTAACTGGATTACAGTAATCTGGTTACAAAACCTAATAAGTGCCATCCCTTAGAGGCACAATCAATGTTATTAGCCAAGTACACATTTACAAGCCGTGTGACTTGATAATATAATAGCATATGCACATGGCACAGGACAGGACACCATTAGTGCAGAGGGGACACTGCAGCCTATGAAGGGATATGTATGTGTAGTATGTATAGACATTCAGCTATACATAATATATGGATATAACATTGTACATTATATCATTAGTTAGTATTAATAATATTAAAATAAAATAAAATAAAATAATATTAATTAATATTAATAATAATAATAATAATAGTAAATATTGAATATATTCAATAACAACTAAATTACACTATATTATATATTAAACTATGACAAAGATATACTCTCATTTGGTGTTCTGAGTGCTGTTTAATGTGTCGCTCCAAAATCACCCATAGGTGTTTAGTGGGTTGAGAGCTGGTGACTGTTCATTTATTCAGGTTCATTTATTCATCACTTGTCTACATGTACTTTAGTTTTTTTATACTTAAATTTAATCAGGAATTTTTTTTTTTATGTTATTAAGAACAAAAGAAAACTACAACACTGTCAGGTAAGTCTTTATGCAGAACTGCACAATTTGCATATGATTGTCCATGATTGGTAAAGCACACAACAACAAAAAAGGATGGATGAATTATAAAGGAGTAAAAGTGACAGAGGCAAACCAACAATCATGTTCATTATTCCAACAAATATATTATCCATTTTATCAATCATGTATGTATAAATCATTTCTCAGTCTTAATAGAATAGTCAGTCTTTTCATTTTATGGATATCTTGGATAATTTCAAGCTAGTTATTTGCTGTAGGTGGATTATTGTGTGCTTTACACATATTATGTGCAGTATACAATACGTGTTGTTTTCATAGCTTACACTGCTGACTTGTGTGTAATGTGGAACATGATCATACTTCTTGACATCATTTTAAATTGGTACTAAGTCATGTTTTAAAGTTAGGGATAAAGTGTCCCTCTCAACACTGCTCTTCCACCATTTTGAAAATTATGACCTAATATTGACAAAACTCTCTCATCTCAAGGTCCATTTAGTAGCTGTTCTGGAGCTTTCAATCATTTCACATGGTCTTCATTAGCAGATGGAGTTGCTCAGTTGTCATGGGATTGTAGATGTCATCACAATATTTGCACTGCTAGCTGCTGCTTTGTGTCCCCTGTTTACACCCATTTCTGTCAGAAGCACTTCGCCCTTCGTCGTAAAACAGTTTGTGTACAAGCTCTGCGTCGTCCTGTGTCAACTCCCCATGAGGATGTCTGTGAAACACTCACTCAGTGGGGATACAAGCAGTTACAGGAGGCTGCATTGGGGACAAACCAGGCAGAAAATCCACTCATCCCTGTGGTGACCATTAGAAGTGGTATGCTGACATGATATGGGACTGGGTGGAATTTGAGGTGATGAGGTCTCGTCAGAAGACACAGCTCAGTCTTGAGGATTTCTGCCTTAAAACACCATGACAAGGGAACAAAGCCAAAGCTATGATCCTTAAGCTCCATAATGAGTGGGTGCATGCCAGCCATAGGAACTGATCTCATTTCTGTTTGCAGTGTTTAGGTCTGTGATCCTTATGCTCTCGACTGCGCTCTATAGTAGTGCTGAGTACAATATCAAGCATTGTTGAAGGAGTGTCTGGAATCTGTCCAGCTTCATTATCGCTACAATACAGATATGTGAAGAAGGGTGTATCTAGATTCATGAGCACACTGAGCGAAATGTACAGTGGGGCAAAAAAGTATTTAGTCAGCCACCAATTGTGCA
>LKNJ01002828.1:54277-78871 GCA_002120245.1 Maccullochella peelii | reverse complement strand
AAAACAAGGATACAAAAAGAATGTAAGCAAAGCGGAGAGCAAGCAGCAAAGCGTCTGCACTGTAAGAAGCAGGAAGCTAGATAGATTAGTTAAGTGTTAATTAACTAAGTTAATGCTTATTACTGAATTAACTAATGTTTATTAATTTTATTAATTAGTTTATTACCCTTATTGTAAAGTGTTACCAAAATATGTGCCAAAAATACCCCAGTATGAAAGGGTTAAGCTGCCTTTGAGAAGGTTAATTGTTACTGATCACTCCTGTGGGTTTGTTGACTTTAAACCTAATACTGGCAGACTCAGGTGAAAAATCTGCTACTAACTTAGTAAGTAGAACTAAGCCAGATATCTTGCATCCATTGCAGACTGTGCTTAATTTTGGATACGGTCCTCCCCAAAAATACAGCTGTATAGATCGCCTGTGAAAGAGGGTCAAATAACACAGGTCTTTCACCCAGGAGACCGCTGTTCGTGTCCCATGTGAAACCAAAAGTCAATGTCACTTGTTTTACCTTATGTAACTAACGTAGTTATTTAAACCCAAACCATGATCTTCTCCTAAACCTAACCAAGTTGTTTTGGTACCTAAACCTAACCAAACTGCGACCGTTTCACAACGTTAACCGTATGTTACCATGACGATGAAGGTCCGGTGCACCTATATATATCGTTGGCAATCAGCCTATTCTGAGGTTTAGGTTGGAGGACTTGTTGTAATTTTGTTATGCTATCTGAGGTGAAGATGGAACTGTCTGTGTATGTAACATAGGCAGTGATAGGAGAATAGGATATCAGCTGGAGCCCTTACCAGTTACTTGATGGAACAACTTGAAGAATGTCCAGAAGTTGTCAGCTCCTCTGTCCACTGAGCTTCCTCACTCCTGGACACAAAGAAGAACAAAAGACAGCTAATTAATAGTACAATATATGTATGTCACCTAAATGCTGATAACCAAATGCGCATTACAGTGAAGTTAGAAACAGTTAGTCAAAGATAGGTATAGATAAAGTTAAAGAGAGAAATAGAGACAGAAAAATCGAGATTGTAAGACAGCTTTAAAAACCATGATAAAGGTTTTTCTTGGTTCAGCTATCTTTAACTTAATCTAACTTATCTTAAACAGCTCTACCCTCAAATTTAGTATTTGTTGTATATGTGTACATATATATATATATATACATATATGTCTCTTTTTTTAGGAAGCCATTCTGATCTTTAGTCGCTTTTAAGCATTTTTTAATGACCTTAGCTGGGCAGGCAGGAGATCAGCATCTTGGTCAAGTACATTACAGCCACACTGACTGCTGTGGGTCATCAAAGTTTCATTTCAGTTACTCATTAACCCTTACATACTGTTCATATTCTATACCTTCACAGTATGGTCCGGGTCAATTTTTACTCTTTCATTGTTTCGAGATTCCCCCATGATACTTCAAAGAGCAACGGGAGCCTGTCTCAGAGGGAACCTGGGCAAATGTGGTGGGAACGCAGGCAGTTCTCGTGACAGTGTCAAGGTCCCCCTTGAAATCTGTCCATAAAAAATGGGACATACACAGACATGGCATGTTTCGACAGTTTCAAGATTCCCTAAAACCACCATTTTTCTTGATTGGGACCACATTTCAATAGATACAGGTCAAATTTGACCCGGAACAGCCTCGATGTACAAAAATGTGTAGCACCTGTACAAAAGTATACATTTAAAAATATTTTTCTTAATGTTTCTTTGTGTATTTTGGGTCACTTTAGGAAAAGTCATCAAAAGGGCTAAAACAATGGCATTTAGGGTGTTTTTACTTCTGTCAAATGTCAAAACGACTCAAATTTGACCCTAACACTATGTAAGGGTTAACCAATAGGCTTTACAGACTTCCTGACTGAAAGGTTTTTACGTCCAGTCTGAAAAGTAGCTCCCACATTTCCAACTTAAAATAAATGTAGAACCTGACATCCGCCTGGATATCTGAGTGTGTGTTGGTTGGGTGTGTCGTGTGTCAACAAGTGCGCCGATGCTTCTGTGTATGAAATTGTGAGGCGAGAGAAAGAAGAGAGTGACAGGAGACAAAATAAAGACGCAAAAAGTGAGAGGGAGCGAAAGAATGAAAGAGCTGAGGGCAGATTTAACTCATTCATCCCCTCCTCCTCCTTCCCTCTCTTCATCCCTTCATTCCTTCTCCTTTTCCTCTCCCTTGCCCACCCCCCCTTGCTCCCTACATTCCTCCTACCCTCACCCACTTCATACCATCTATAAATATCAACAAGAGAGACTATAGACGTACATACACACACACACTGTAAACACACACATACACCAGTCTAAACCAATGAGCACAGTGGCGTATTGTGCCAGCGGAGCCAATACACACTTCCACGGCCATTACTCCCCATGGAAACAGGCGAGCGCGTTCGCGCACACATGTGATGTTGACGTTGTACCCGCACAGTGGCTGCCTTAGACAATAAGCTATTTCAGGGCCAAATCGCTGACAAAAATCCATTTTTCCACCCCACTAAAAAAGATCAGGAATGAGGGAGGGAGAAAGAGCAGGATAGAGAGAAAAGCTGAAATCAAATAAACAGTGGCGTACATCTCTCTTAAGCTGGATTTATCTCTGTATTTTGTCATCATTCTAATTTATTCCCCAACCTGCTTACAATTACCGCCTTTTCAAAACTCATATCGCCGGCTTGTTGTTGTTCTCAGAGAGATTGCGTGGTATCTGTAAATGAATGAGCGGGGGACTTGCATAAGGTGGAAAAGCTCCTAGTGTACTTTTGTAGATTATCCACTTGATACTGATTCATTTTCTCTCTCACTTGTCACAGTTTTGTAAAGGAGGCGATGTAGGACAAACATGCAAACGCACACACATGCACGCACGCAGACACACTCACAGTACTGTAGAGTGTAGAGGAAGGGAGTGGGCTCATCATCTTTAGTTGTGATTACAACACTTGGCAAGCTCTCCCCTGCCTGTTTGCCTGCCTATTGCCTTACAAATGGATTAGTAAACCCTGTTCCATTTGTGTGTGTAGCTTCTCTGAGATTTAGGCTGACTTACAAATAACACCAATCAGATTTGGGAGCAGCCGTTGTGTAGTCTTTTCCGGGGAAATATTGGGCAATGTGATTTGGGGACAACGCTGCAGTACTGCTTGTATACACTTAGTTTGGAGAACCTTGGGACTGTCTGCGCTTGTGTGTGTGGTGAAGATTTTACACGTCTCATAATAAGGAAGTCTGACTGCAACTTTTGGAGTCAGTCAGCGGTTAATCCATGGGACGCCTGCTCGCTCATCCCTAGTTAACATGTAATACAGGAGAGGACAACTCTGATCTGAGGAGGAGAGAAAAAGAGGTATTTAGACAGGGAAAGCAGGCTACAGATGGCACGATGGAAAACAGGAAAGTTCATCCCAAAAAGACAACTCATCTACGTGTCTTGTAGGTTATTTTCTATTTGGGGCATATGCACAGAGGTGGACAAGGACCTGACAAAAAGAGCTGCAATTAACAAAGACTTTGGCCCCTTGTGCACTCATCATTTCAAGTGTCTTGTATCAAGATGAGACTTAAGACACTTTCATTTACACGTAGCCACAAATATCCATTGGCCAGATGACAAATCTGACTGCAATTCATCTTGGATTTCCCAGGCTACATGCAAATTACAGTCGGCCTTACTCCAGCTCAGAGGGTGGTGGTAATTCACCTGAAGCTGTTTGGTAACTGATAAAAATGCCAGGAGAGGAATAACTTCTAAATTTAATCAGTAAAGTTACAATGATTACAGTTCAGCTAGCTAACTAACAACTACAGTATCAATAAACACATGGATGAATTGCATTCAAAAGTTTGAATGTCCTCACAGGCTCTTACCCACACAGGTCAGTCAGTGGTTGAACTGATCAGGGATCACATAATCGCTACAACAGCCCAGTGCATCCTCTGTATTACCGCATGTGCTGAAATCGCTAGAGCCACGTTTTTCCTGTCGCTGTAATGAGACAGGGAGGACGGCTAATTTCAGTGTAACTTTGTCACATTTTAAAATGGCCTTTTAAAATGAAAATGATCTCCGTACACACAAGCGTTTTATCACCGTTTCAGAAATAATCTCTGTCCATACTACACTACTATCACATGACCGTTCACGTGCACTGGGCATGCACGTGCCGGTGTAAACAGGAAGCAGATTGTCTATTCTGTGGTTGGTTGCTTAGTTAGTTGCAGGAAATACTACGAATGAAGGACAGCAATGGAGAAAAGTAAGAGCAGAGATTTCTCTGCTTGGACTGACGACCAGGTGGAACTGTTACTGAAAGTGTTTTCCATGTTGAATTAACTGCTGGTAGTCAAGGCTGATGTTTTTTTCTGTCAACCCTTTGGTATTGTGTGTCTGGAGGCCTCTGTGTTCTATCAAGAGCATGATACGTCTATGAAAATAGGAAAATTGACCCTGAAAAATACTTAGTCTTTTGTGTGCCCTTTGACCCCGAGCAGGAAGAAAACATTACAAAAACAAATCGATATAGTATCGTAATTGCACACTGAAGAATCTCCCCTTAAAAATAATACGCTTCTGATTTTTATCTTTCCTTATTATTTTCTGTTTGTGCTTGAAGGAGCCAAACAAACTGTTTTACAAATACACCCTGTCATACATGTGATTTTAGTCTGAGATCAGTGTAATGTGCTTTAAGTGCCTTGCTCCAGAACATCATGGCTGGCAACTATCTGGTCACAAACTCTCCTCTATCATTTATAAAACATTATAAAAATGAGAGCACCAATTTTAGTGTAGAATAACAAGGAGTGTTTGGTATACGGGAAAGTGAGTGTGTGTGTGTGTGTGTGTGTGTGTGTGTGTGTGTGTGTGTGTGTGTGTGTGTGCGTGCGCCTGTGTGTGTGTACACATATGTGTTTCTCCCGACCTGAGAGTACAGTTTGTGTGAATAAAGCTCTAAGCTGAGCTTCCATTAAGCCCCTTTCAACACAATGCCTTTCTCTCTCAGAAACTCTGTCTGATGGAAATCTGCTTTTGTTGCCGCAGTTCAATGTCCCTGCTATCTCCTGATGGAAGGAGAGAGAAAGGAAGGTCTGAATGGGCCTCTATAGTTTTATGTTCCAGACGGTTCATGCGCACACATTTGCCAAATCACACACACTCCTTGCTCCTCTACAATGAAATCAATGCTCTCAGTTTTCCTCTCTGCGCACAGCATCTCACAGTGCCAAAGGCTTCTTGTGATCAAACACCACATCATGTTCTGCAACTTCTGATACTGATGCTAACACAGTGCAGCTTTTGTACTCTGGTGTGGCTGTTCATTCACATTGTATTCAGTCGCAATGAAGGATGCCTTTTTTGATGGGTGTTTTTATTACCTTTTCTTTCTTGGATGAGAATTTCTTATTCATTTTCTAATGGTTGCCATGCTTTTTTTTCTCTTGCTGATGTTTTGTGTTTCTGATCACATCTCTCCGATATTTGCTGCCAGATATAATATCCCTGCACCTTGTATTAAAATTGTTTTTTCAAAATAAAATCTACAACTGTAAAGACAAATCAGTGATCAGTGACATGGCATATTAAACAAGAAAAAATGTTTTTGCCTCCACATGTTTTAGACAGAATCATGTTTGCGTTGACTTTTTAGCAGAAACTCCACAAAAGTTTTAATTGTTTTTGCAAACTGTGAAAACAAGCAGAAAGAGAATATTTAACAGAATCTGCTCACATTTAACTTCAGATTTTGATTGCCTGTTGTGTTATTTGGCTCCACAATCTCTTCACTGCCTGTGCGGCCATGTTTGTGTGTATTGGGGCTGAGTGGGTTACACAAGTCACCATATGTCAGGAAATATGTCTGGTTTGGTTTGGGTAGGAGCGCTGGGCTGCTGCTCCCAGGGCTGCCGTGGGACCACGAGTGTCCTGGGATAAAGCCTGATTGTTGGGACAGATAAAGACCTCTAAAAGAGTGGACGGAGAGGGGAGGGACCACAGGGCTGTCACGCCAAAGGCTGCCACACACACACACACACACACACACACACACACACAAAGGCACAAATACGTGAACACATTCAAAAGTCAGTGAACCTAAACATGCACACAAGAATTATCTACAGTAGTTCTGCATTAGCTTTCTACAGTAGTTTTGCATTAAAAACCAAACAAATGCAGTGTCAAAGTGGTTTGTTGGCGATGTGCTGGTGGGGAGATCATAGGACTGTTGGCTGGTTATGTAACAAGACTGCGCGGACGTGTTGATTGTCGCTGAGACAGTGGGAGTCAGACAAAGACAGACACAAAGAGAGAAGGACAAAAACAGAGTACAGTGGGGATCATTTGCAAAAACATTTCTTAAAGGTGTGTTTCTAATGTGAACATTAATGCTTAGCGTTAGGAGTCTACTAAAGGGCTATTGTATTGGATTGCATTGTACAGGTACCTAATAAACTGGTTAGTGTACATGCATTTGTTTGGCTAATTCCTACCGTTTGCAAGCAATCTGCAAAGACACTGTCACACACAACTAATAAACCTCAGAGAGAGAAGGATGACACACATGCATACACACACACACACACACACACACACACACACACATAGAAGACAGTAACAGGGACACAAGCAGCCTCAAAATGAAAATAAGTTAATGCACAAACACACAGACAGTGACGTCAGTTGTGGGGACAACTGAAAGCTTCTGACTGGGTGAAATGCAAGCGACTTGATTGGATTATAGATGGGATACAATTGAGAGAGATAGGGAGGTCTTGGCCCGTAACCTCACATTGCTATTGTATCCACCGGCAGGCTTATGTCGTTGTTGTTTTTTCTGGAAAAGGATCACGTGATAGGGGTGTGACGAATCAGGGAAGGATACGTCGTGGCTGATAACACCCAATCAGGATGCGAACGTGGGTGTCTACGTCATCGTTTTAGAACGCCTCCGTTTCCACCTATCCTCACTAAAACGCAATCCCGCAGTTTTCTAACTATAATGGGATCAGCAGCTAGGTGTCAGTGCTAGGTGTAAAGATATCAAGTTATGTTATTAGTGTGGATGTAGTATCAGAGACGGATATCTCAAAACCCCAGCACATAAAACCCAAACTATCTGCATGGCTAGATACCATCTATCCATCCTTTACCTATACCTGTTTATCCTTGAGGGTCGTGGGTTGGGGGGCTGGAACCAGTCCCCACTGACATTGGGGCGATAGGCCGGGTACACCCTGGACAGGTCCCCAGTCAATCACAAGGCATGGCTAGATACCACTAGAGGTAATTGAAAAATGTGCCTTTATGTCATTGACTCTTTAAAGGGCTGTAACATAAAGACAAACTCCAGCAAGGAAAGAACGATATACTGTACATATATATATAGAGAGAGTGTGTGTGTGTGTGTGTGTGTGTGTGTGTGTGTGTGTGTGTGTGTGTGTTTGTGTGTGTGTGTGTGTGTGTGAGCAGCAGCAGTTGTAGCATCTGTGAGGGTCACAATGTTGAAGTCCAATCTTGTTTCATCAAATTAATCGTGGCCTTTTCAGCATTCCTCCATGCAAACACAAACACACACACACACACACACACACACACACACACACAGTTGCACCGTATCTTCACCACTTAACCACATTACTTGCGGCCTGCTGCAGTACACACTCAGGCCGACAATACACACCAACTCTAACACACTTACACACACTGTTGACACACCGCTCATAGACTCCACATAAGGAAGTAAAATATATAGTACTTATTTGCTGCAAGTAGGGACATAAGTGCATGTGCATATACACTCAACACACACGTATTATGAGGTAAAGGTCAAAGGGGGAAGATATAATTGAGGAGCATCTCTCCTTTTCTGTTGCTCATAGTCGAATACTGCCCATTATATAAGCCTGTACATTGAAATAAAGTTACTATTCTCTAATCGTCTCTTAAAAACACAATTCACTATTCAAAAAGCATGAACAGTAAAGGACTTGCATTGTGCTATACACTATTCCATCCTCAATTCCTTTCAAGCAGACAACAACATTGCCTCAGCAATTTCATTTATTCCTTGATTCATATAAACTGTTTTATGGCTGTAATGCTGCATTCTGTAAATGATAATGTTAACAATAATAAAATGCACTTCATTATATTCCATGGGCAAATTAATGCCCTGGAGTGCATTATATGAAATGGAGGCTGGTCTAATATTATACAGACAATGAACCATTGGGTCCAAAGATGTCATCATGAACCACAACTTATTGGAACAAATGTGCTTAGCAATTATGCATCAGTGACATCAGGGTATTGTATTGTTTGTTGTATGGACAAGGACGCATCTCAGTACCTTGACCCCTTCTCAGAGCTGGCCGATAGCTATTCAAACCAAGGGTTCCTTTTGAAATACAACATCACTACTTTTCTTTGCCAAGTCTAAATCAACCCAGGTAATTAGAATTATATAAACAAGGAAGAATGAGACCTTTTCTGTTCTGTCTTTGCGCGACAGAATGGATAGATTGCATTACTGAAGGATGTCAATAGGAACACAAGATAACCAGCTGTGAGACCTTGTACAGACCTTGAAACAAACACACAAAACATGTTACAGAAGCGAACTCTCTTGACAAACATCATACTGGCATTATGTCCTGTTCTCTAGGGCTCTCAAACCCAAAATCTACAGCAGTGTCTTGTCTGCTTAGTCCTCTACACGATGAGGTTTTGGTTGGCGTACCATCCTGTTCAAATTTGGCCTCATGTGGGCAGTTGATACTAAATGACTGGCCCTTTTAAAGCCATTACATTGCTTCCATGCACTGTAGATGGAGAAGAAAAATCAGTACTGGAACACAGGATCAATAAGTGTTGCACACATGGAGGCAGTAGTTGTTCCTCCTCTCTGTCTTATGTCCGTTCAATACATTTAGTTATGCGCCTCTCAATGCCATTTTTTTCTCTTCTTTATTCATTTATTAAAGATCTCCTAGCATGGCCTTATTCACTGCCTTCACCTAGGTTTCCTTGTCCACATTGTTCAAACTACATACTGATATGAAAATTTTACCACATGATATGGTATTAATATGAGCTGACTGATGAGCACAATACGATCTTTGTACAGTCTGGTCAGGGGACAATGAAGTCTATAATGCCTCATTTGAATAGATGTTATCTATGGTAAGGCAAGCTGACGCTTGCCTTTATATACACATTAAAGTCTTTCTCATATCAGGTCCAAAGTGGTGAGATTGTTTTTTTAATGTTGTTTTCCGATGTCAAGAATGGACTTTGAACCTTAACTACTAAGCCGACATGGACAAGGAGCCCTTAAAATGTACTATAAAAATGATTGATATTTGCATGACAACTGACAAACTCCATGTTGAGAGCTGCTTACGATGTTATAATACATGACTTGACCTCCATGAAATGCTTGCTGATACTGTTTTCTTTCCATAGCACCATATGTAGGTGTAAAGATGGCATTTGGGGGTCTTTCTGACACGCACTATAATCCGTAAATGCTTTGCCAAGTTTACATTTTGGCATTATTTAATGAAAAGGAATATGTTGCATTATTTTTATGTAAAGGTTGCTCTGGCAATCCACCTCCTTTGGACACCGATTCTACACCAGTTTCTGCATGGTTCACATTGCCAGTAATGGCAAGATTATTAGATTTTTACATCTTCTGTAATGTTTTTGCATTTTACTTGCAAACCTATAAACCTAAACGATAGCCTAGACTGCCACTTTAAATGCTGCACCTTGATCCCAGAGGGAAAACAATGGATGGAAATTGGTCCAACGTCTCCAAGACAACTTAGCAACATGATGCAGTAAACAATCTCTAACCTCATGCATTGCACTGTATGTGACGTCCTGTGCTGCTGATAGTCTGGAGGGATGGATGCCAAGTACTGTGGGAGCACTGCATCTCCATCTGTAACAGTGCAGTCACGTTTTAACGAGTAAACATGGAACTTTCGTGACAGCCTAAAAGCTATTACTTCAACAACAAGACAAACCCAGTAATGTTTTAGAATCCATGTCTAAAAGGTGATTTTTGATAATGGCAGAGATGTGGCATTAGGTGACGCTGTACAGTTGGTAACATCCTGATGGACAAAGGCAATGAAAGATTAGGAGAAAGGCCAAAGTGAAACGCTCAGGCTTGTTTTTCTCTCTTCTCTCTTTCTACTGTTCTCTCTCTCTCTCTCGCTCTCTGACAGTTGCTGTACCATTAACACCGCCTCCACAATTAGTGTCTTCTCACTGGCTACACACACACACACACACACACACACACACACACACACACACACACACACACACACACACACACACACACACAGACACACACACACACACAGTGACACCCCAGGGCCCTGCACAACCCAAACAGCATAATTAGACATCCCCTAAACAAAGCACACACTCTGTAATTACTCTGTAATGTTACATAGCACAGGGGACTCAACAAAAGCTATTTTCTCTGGATCAACCAGTGGCACACACACACACACACACACACACACACACACACACGCTATACTCCTGTCCTGTGTGTGTGTGACTATGTACATTTCTATTGATTTCACCAGACAGAGAATTCCCACTGGCTGCTGTCTGGCCTGTGAGTACATGGTAAGTGTGTGTGTGTGTGTGTGTGTGTGTGTGTGTGTGTGTGTGTGTGTGTGTGTGTGTGTGCGTGTGTGAAGCAAATACTGCACCTTTAGGTATGTGCGTGGTTGCTTACATAAATGTATGTACTGGACGTGTGTGTGTGTCCCTGATCTCGACAGCACATGAAAAGGCAGAGCAATTGAATCTCTTCATTTTGTGTTGCTCAGTCTAGGGAGGCAGCCACAGAAGGAGCGCTCACACACACAAACACACACACACATCCTTTATCCTCTCTCTTTCTCTCTCCCTCTCTCTGACTCGTTGCTTCCTAGTCTCCAGAACGGGACATGACTAATTTCTCCAAACAGAGCGACAGCATAAACACAGGCCCGAACACTTGTGCTGATACCGTTGTTGACAGGACTCCCCTCAGCTCCAACAATCTACCACCACCACCACCACCCCAATCTGACCTCAACATCCTCACAACAGCCCGCCCCCCAAAAATACTCACCCTGTTCCTCCTCCCACCCTCCCCTTTTTCCGCCTCTGTGCCTCCAAGTCAGTGTGGATATTGCTCTAAGTCCAGCAGCAGTAAATTAAATCTCTGTGCCAAGCCAAGTAGTGTGAAATCACATTAGATCTTAATCAGGGGCTATTGTGTTTGCCTTGTTGGATTTCTTTCTTTTATTATGGGTGTTATCTTTTGTTGTGTACCGTTTTATTTCACAATGTGTAAGCTGTCATGGGGAGGATATCTGTAAGTGACTGGGAGTACACTGGATTGCAAACATCAACACAGGTACTCTCACACTATTAAACAGGGTTTCCAACCAAGAAATTAGTTAGCAGTTCGGTAGAAAGCTTCAACTTTAAACCAAGTCCATGTCCAGCTGGCGAATATCAGACTTCAAACTAACTAAGTCCCGTGTGGGTTAAGGTTAAGTAAATTAAACACATCCTGTCTCGTGCTTCAAGTCACTGGTGACTTTTTCTGTATTAAACCAAGATCATAATCTTCGAGTGTTGTGAGTGCCTAAACATATCCATAAAAAAGTTTAAGAGCCTAATGCTTTAGTCACTATGAGCAGATATTGTAGATATTGTCACTTAATATTTTGCTGATACATTCAGTATCAACATAGCCATATACTTTAATTAACAACTTCATCATGCTCATAAAAAAATATAATTCGGGCAGCAAAACATGTTAGCTGTTACAAATTAGTAGCATATAAACATAATTTCTAGGAAACAGGGTTGGGTGTCCAGAGTAGTCATACCTAACAAACCAGTTGAATGCTTCTCAAGTAATAGCAGTGCTGTTCTCTGCAGGATCTTTTACACTAATAACGTATTTTCTGTGAGATATGTACAACATAAGTACAAGGAAATACAGTGGTGGATAAGCAGCAGTGCATGAGAATCTGAGAGGCTTTGGTTCAAGCCTCAGTGTTGACAATTATTTGCGCCACCCAAGTGTCTTTGAGGGTTTACCAGCTGCTGGTCATTTGGCTGATTTGGCATTCTGCTTTCCCAGTTTCCACATGGAGAGCTCTGCATGATCAATAAAGTCACATCACATTTCATCACTGTTATTTCTCCTTTGAAGTTCAGGTGTGTGTTGTCAAACTAGCAGGTTGCCCTTCATGAATGACTTCACTTTAGATAACACTTTTAATAACTCTTCCTCTAATATGTCTGTTAGGCTTAAAGACCTTCTCTTCTTCCTTATCTCACTCTGAGCCAATCAACACAACTTAATGTAACAAGTCTTGTCCATCACTAAGTTAACAATCTTAGGCATTATTTAACTCGGCAAACACAGAAATAGACTGTGAACTATAAGACATAGTGTAGAGCAGTGATTCCCAACCAGGGGTACTTGTACCCCAAGAGGTACTTCTGCTGTTGCCAGGGGTTACGTGTAACATGTGAGCTGAGAGGGCTAAACAGTTAGCTAAACGTAATGGACAAATGGTCCATACAGTTAGCTTAGCGCAATGGGTAAATGGTTGAAATAGTTCGCTAAAGGTACTGTAATAGATGTAGTAAAAAAATCTCTCACAAAGTTCTGTGTTACTGGAATATCAGTTTTTCCATTTATTTTATTTTATTTTCTCCATCTATGACTGGAGGCTGTGAGCCTCGTGGTAAGAAACCCTTGCAAAGAACATATTTTGGACACAATGGTATACTGTATACTGTATGAACATAAACACTTAATGCTTAGGTGACCTGACAGATGAGCTCCACTACACAACCTTCAGAGAAACATTGTCTGTGCATATGATCTGGATGGGCTGATAGGACATTAAGCATTCATTGAGTATTCATGCAGAGGCTCCAGCAATAATGAAGAAATGACTGACGCTCACCCCAGAGCCTTGACTATGTGTTGATAGTCACATTAAAGCCCGGCTCTTTAAAAAACAATGTACTGTATACATACTGTTATGTTCAGGCCCTTATACAATACAGACACTCGCACAAAACCAAGGCCTGGAACAATGTCCTTGAACTTCATTCAACAGGTGAAAGAGAAAGCGATTCATTCTTCAATGCTGATTCAAAAGAGTGAACATGGGCAGAAGATGAAAATCTCAAGCTAAAATCATCTGTTTTCAAAGAAATTAATACATAAAAGGAGGTGTCAGTCTCCAAAAATGTATGAAACAAGAAAAACACGAATAAAGAAGAATAAGAAGAATAAAAAATAGGTTTTTGAGTGTCTGTAATATTGAATGGATTACCTATAAACCCTGTTTAATCCAAACAACTTTCATTGAGATTAAGAGTTTTTTAGACAATCGTTTTGACTACAGTTAATGTAAGGTGTGAGTTAGGGTAAGACAAGAAAAGAAAAGAAAACGTGTTTACAACAAAAAGGTCATCACGGTGTAAACATTTTTCATGAGTTGGGAATTGAACTCAGGTCCCTGGAGCTGGAAGAAAAATCTATATGGCTGTCCACCACCATGACCCCCCAAGCATTCATTTTCCTCTGCACTACTTCAATGTCACACTGCTGCCTTTTTGTATTTGTTCCTCGTGCACATAAATACAGTCCTGATGGGGAAACCTGTACAGGAACATACAGAGTAACTGTGACACAGAAGAAGCTCCCACTGACAAACTGATAAACTGTGTGATTTCTCCCCTATACATTTATTAAGCTTATCTTACACACTAACTTCCTTTTATCTGTGGCTTCTAAATGTGCCTTTATGTGTTTGTACATGCGTGTCCTCGTGTGTCTGTCCCATTTACACATTTGCGGTTATGTGTGTTTGAGACAGTAGCTGCTGCGTGTCTTGTCAACAAACTTCCCCATTCTCTGTGTGAGAAACTGAACAGATACTGCCACAGTGCTGATGTTCATCATTGATTGTATCACAGTTTTACAGTCATTTGACTGCAAAATAAGTAACTCATGCATAGATGATGTAAACAAAACAGCGTTAATCAAAGGGGAGGTACTTTTTAAGGGTTGAAGAAGAACTGGTTACATTTATGAATCAGATGCTGTGAGCTACACTGCCCAGATTTTGCAGTGCAATTGTACAAATTCAGCAAATCAGACTGAAAGTTAAAGCGGGAGTGAGAGACTTGGTGCGAGGAGGGGAAAAGCCTCTTTTCCAGCCCTCTGCTCTGACATGGCTTACCTAACATGCTTTAGCTGATCACATTGCAGCAGAACAGTACATGAAAACATGAGTGCAAGGACTATGCGTGGTCAAGAGCAGTGAGCCAGCCTTGATACACAAACACACACCCAAACAAAAACCCTTACAGTATAAAGGCCTTTGCGCACTTGTGTGTTAGGGAAGGCCTGTTGACAAAGTGTGTGTTAGTTTGTCTCAGTATGGAGGCCATACATTACATTTCAGACAATGCAGCTGTCCTCTGCTGCTTTCCTAGTTGCCTTTCTCCCCTTTCTCTCAATCTCTCCATCTGCCTATTTTTTATTTCCTCCTGTTTTTCTCACTCTTCTTCCCTTTTCTCTCAGAAACAAGGGACACTTCATCAGTTTTCCATCTGAGCAAAAAACCTCAAACACAAAAGGACAACAAAAAAAAAAAGTGAAATTATTGATTTGATGTCAGGGTCAATTAGAGGGAAGGGAAGAGAGGAGAGGAGCAGCGCAGAGAGATCCAGGAGAGAGAGGAAAGAGACTGAAAGTGAGCTGTTGGCATCACACAGGTGACGCTAATGGAGAAGTGGAAAAATACAAATGTAGACTGATAAAGAAATGTCTAAAAAGAAGCCTAAAAATATTGACTGTATGAATGTTAATATGCTTGCAAGGACAGTATTTAGGTATATATGTGTGCCTGTGTGTGTCCACGTTTTGCTGTGCGATAGAGCTTGTCACTGCAAGTGGTGACGAACACATAATTTCTTCTAATTTTTAGTCTTTATAGAGGATGGTTTGCAAGTACGCGTTTTTCCACTTCTGCGCATGTCTGTGATGTTTCCAAACCTCACCAAAAACAGGAAGCATTGTCCAAAGATCAGTGCATTTTGCGCCACAATATTTTTTAGGCATCTGTACATACCAATAACCACCTGTTGTGTAGAACAGTTCAGAAGTCTGCTTGGTTGAAGTTCAAAAGGTACAAAAACAAAATTTAAGCCTGCGTTCTGCTTCTGTCCACTACATACAGGATCAGGATGTTCTGAACTATCTCAGAGTGTTTGGACTTTAATTAAAAATCGCCATTTTACCACTAGGCTTGTCAATGGAAATTCTAACTTTTATTGATTTGGAAGAAAGAGAAGAAAGAGATGTCCTTTGTTAGAGCAAGCAGAAATGACCCTGAGAAGACAACATGTACAATGTCTTCAACTTTTAAGTGAAAACAGAAAGTCTTAAGTGAAGCTGGTCCACGTAGAGAAAAAAAAACTCTCTTTACAAGACATTATAATCCTGTTTGTCTTGCTTAAGGACACTTCAGCAGGCTAGATGCTTGCTGTCGCAGGGGCTTGCATCCGAACCAGGGGCGAGCTGTAGCCCGAGCATTACATGCATGCATAACAAATGGTCTGCTTGAAGAAATTGTGAGCGACAGATATTGATTAAAGAAGACAATGTATTGATCTCTTCCAAAACATCCGAGGTAGAATAGGCAAGAGGAAGAGGAGTATGGATGAATAAGTAACTGGTGGTTCCATCAGAATCTAATGCTTTTACTCCTCAACCCTAAGCCTACTTGATCTTAAAGGGTTGGTTCACACAAATTCCAAAAAAAAACATACTTCCTCACTTACCTCAGGTTTTGAAATACTGTATGTGCCTCATATACAATAAAGGTGAATGGAATGTCCTTTGTGGTGCTTACAGTATTTACATTTACAAAAACAGCAACATTTCATACCAGAAACAATGTCCTGCTACTGTGGATCATCCACAGAACACACCCTCAGCAATTTGTATTGAGACTACTTCTTTGGTAGAAAGTAGGTCCAATGAAAACTGCAGCAATTCCATTCACATTCATTGTAGCAGAATGGAGGCAGGAAATGTACAGATGTATTTCTCAAAACCTGGCTGAATAAAATCAAAGCTGCTGTATATGTACGGCTAGAAAGTACTTGGGGTAATTTAGGTGAACTGAACCTTTAACATTAACCTTTCCCCAAAAACTTTCACTGAATCCCTACACTAAAGCTCTCACGCAAAATAAACCACTTGAAGATATGCAGACCAATCAAAAACAATGAAATTACAGAAATACCAACTGAAAACAGTACCTGTTAGGCAGGTTGCTATTAGTGATCAAACATGTGGACATACTGTATATACGCATCTACGTCTAGTGAGGATGGCTGGCATAAAATGTAC
This sequence comes from Maccullochella peelii, assembly GCA_002120245.1. Taxonomy (NCBI): domain Eukaryota; kingdom Metazoa; phylum Chordata; class Actinopteri; order Centrarchiformes; family Percichthyidae; genus Maccullochella; species Maccullochella peelii. The sequence continues at coordinate 62,382 of LKNJ01002828.1, read as the reverse complement.
AGGGTTAGAGAAGCAGAGGGAGATGGTCAGGGTCTGTGTTTACCATTGACTTCAGACTAGATACAGCTAGTGGAATGATAAGAGTATGCATGTGTTTACATTTGTGCACATGTGTAGGAGACAGGAGGGCAGGGTGAGGATGCTGTTATTTTTCAGAAGACATGATGTCTCATTGCACATTACACACACACACACAAACACACACACATTCATACACACGCGCGCACACAGTCAGACAAACCCACACGCCGTGTGTCACTGCGCATTACTGTTGCTTTCTGTGGGCGCTGCGTCCAGACAATGACAGGCAGGCAGGAGCCACAGCATAATGAGAGAGAGCAGGGGCCTTCGCTTACACACACACACACACACACACACACACACACGAACACAGAGGGCAGTCGGCTTCACTCCGTCCCCTAGCCTCTCAATTACCCAGCAGGCTTTTAGTGCCACTCCGCTCCACTACAGCAAATTACCCAGGGCCCTGTCTCACTTAGAGACCTGTGACTGTGTGTGAGTGTGTGTGTGTGTGTGTGTGTTGGTGGGTGTGGGTGCTTGACAGAGGTAGAGCAAGAGATAGACTCTGTGTGTGTGTGTGTGTGTGTGTGTGTGTGTGTGTGTGTGTGTGTGTGTGGTGCTAAAGCGAATGGCCCCGAAACAGTGGCTGGAGCCCAGCAGAGGCACGTGAAAAGCTAATAAAAGTGTTTGAATGCAACTGCCATTAGGCTAATACCTCTCCACAAGTATGACACGCATACACACACACACACACACACACAGAGGCACACACACAGTATGAGAGAGGAGAGAAGAGGCAACAGGGTCAGCTGCAGTGCCCTCTCTTAGATCAAATGTAGCTCTCCGGCTGGCTGAGAGTGCTGGCTTTTATTGAATGAGATATTAAAGAGTTGTTAGCTGAAGAATACTGATACAAATGGCTACTGATGGCTGTTTAATTGTATCACAATTTGGTACAACTTCTGAAAAATCCACACCCCCTCCTTGCCATGATGCACACATTTTTGGACCCTCTGTGTTGAAATTGTGACAGTGAACACATGTATAAGGTACCAGGACAGAAAACATGCAAAGACCCTTGATTTAAAGGTTCTCTCTGGCCAGAAAAAAAACACTACATACCATTGTAAATCTTCATATTGCAGAACATCGCACATTTACTGACAACAATTCCAATTTCGCTGTGAAGAAGGTGAGGAAGCAACCTGACATCACACTATTGACTCCAACTCAGTAACAAGGGTAATGTAACAGTCAGGAGCATCTGACTGACATGATTAAAATATCATGAGTGAAGAAAAGGAATGCCTCACGCTACAAAATCAGCTCTGGACCAACCTGAAACTTCTTGGCATTTAGTGAAACATTTTCCACAAGTGGAAGAGTGACGCATTTCGCATCAGACTCTCTGGTCAATTAGAAGACCAAATCACAGCTGTAATGCAGGGGACTCATATCATGTGATCACAAATTCACATACATTACTGTGTAGACAAAAACATAATCACAGTACACAAACACACACACTCACATTTCTTCAAAATTGTAATAAATATACAGTTATATCCAGAAACTTCAAAAGTAGTACACTTCAAAAACAGATCAAATACACATGTAACTCAGAAGACCAGATAGGGGGGCTGCCAATTAACAAGACTAAGAGTCTACAGCCATGCTGTGAGGCTGTACTGAGCTAAATGCTAACATCACATGCTGATATTTAACAGGTATAACGGTTACCGTGATCACCATTTTTGTTTGGTGCAATGCTATTAGTTTTGCAGGTGTTTGGTCATAAATCAAAGTATAATAACAACAAAAAATAATAAAATAAAACTGTGACCGATGGTGATGGTTATGGGTTAAGTTAAGGGATCACCAAAGTTATTACAATTCATCCTTAAGTTGACATGAATGCCTGTACAAAATATCATGGCAATCCATCCTTTAGTTACTGAGTTGGAGTCAATAGTGTGATTTCAATCTGGACCAAAGTCGACCGACCGACCGACATTGCCATCCACAGAGCCACACCCCTAGCATGGCCCAAAATGCTCATGTTTGAACTGGTGTGGGTGTTCCAAACTAGACCAGGAGAATAGAGACTCTCCTAATGACACTGGCAGGGCTCCATTTTCCCCGTCTGAGGCGTCTAATCTGGTTCTAATATCTACTCATGAATGCAGGCCTTAGGTAACTTGCACAACATACAGTAACTGCAATCTCAAAAGCCGCGAGGTATCATTTATTTCTGCCTATAGGTTCAATTTTAGTCGCCTAACATGTTATACTGTGTGATATTGGCCCCAGTTGTTGGCATGAGGCCAGCAGCCAAGTGCTGATCTACAGTACTCTGCCTTGTGTGAATTTATGAATTCATAAAACTAATTGTGCTAAGCTGATAGTATTTATATATCTTCTTTTAATTCCCACACTGTGAAGATGAATCGGATCCATTTGTCCACATCGTGGTGAGATGTAAGAACAGCTATTTCATTGTGAACAACTAATATCTTATTTTCAGTCTGTGGTGTTGTAGGTGTGTGTGTGTGTGTTTGTTATTGTCGAATTGTTCTTAACAGTGGTTACAATTGTTTGGCCTTTAATATTAAGTTCTAAGAAAAAGAAATAATAAAAGAAATAATTCACAAAGTCATCTTGCTCTGACATGCACACACAACCCTGTACCGAGGACCTTCATTGACAAGGGGGCGGCTGTGGCTCAAGAGGTAGAGCGGGTTGTTCCTTGATCCTGGAGTTGGCGGTTCGACCCCCCCCTCCTCCTGTCCACATGTCAAAGTGTCCTTGGGCAAGACACTGAACCCTAAGTTGCATCTGATGGAGGCCAGCACCTTGCATGGCAGCTTTGTCTCCATTGGTGTGTGAATGGGTGAATGAGACCAATCTGTGAAGCGCTTTGGGTACCGTAAAAGGTGGAAAAGTGCTATATAAGTGAAGTCCGTTTACCATTTTACATAATGCATTCCCTTGCCCTAACCTTAACCATCACAACTTAAATGCCTAACCCCAACCCTAACCTAAACCTGAGTCTAACCTGAACCTTAAAACCATGTCTGAACCCTCAAACAGCCCTTCCAAAGTGAGGACAGGCCAAAATGTCCTCACTCCAAAGGTCTAACACTCAATTTGGTTCTCACAAAGATAGCTGTACAAGTACACACACACTTTGGCACAGCGATTTCTCCAGAATGAAACAAAATTTCACTCAACTTGACTGCAACACGACATGAAATCAAATAAAATGCACCTGCAGCACATGTCTAATTGGGCAGATTGTTATCACATTGACTAAATTGCCAAGGAGACGATTTGTGCCCGTATAAGATAAAGATAAGTTCAACTGGTTAGAGTGAGTCAGACACAGGAGGCACAGTGTGTGTTTGTGTCTGTAAGCTATTTTGAGCACACACACTTTTTTGTCTGAGCTGCCTTGTTAGCTGTGTTTGCGTGTGTGTCCAAGTTTATGTGCACTCCCCCAAATGTGTTCCTTTGTGTTTACGTGTGTGTTAGTATGTACATGCATCTGTGCCTGTACTGGGTGTGTGTGTGTGTGTATTAAGAGATCTGTTAATTAACCAGCAGCCCTGGCCTGGTGCTGGGGTGAGAGACAGAGAGAGAGGCCAACAGAGAGACAGACCGGGAGAGAGAGAGAGGATCAAAGCAGGGGTATGTGGCCAGGGGGCCCCCTCTGTGCTTAGATGAAATGCGGTGGCTGCAAACTTTAAAGACTTCCTGCCATTAGTCTGGACCTTGTCCCCTCGCAGGCCTGGACCTCCTCCTGCCCCCCCCCCCCCCCCNAAAAAAAAAGGGGGGGGGGGGGGGGGGGGGCAAAGTACAATGGCCATAATGACAGTTATATAAGTGAAACAGACCACAGCAGTCCGCTATAACCACACACACAGTGCAGCTTATAAATAGAGAGAAAGAGCACTGATTGAGAATCTACACTGGAAGGTTAAAATTCAAAACCCCCGGAAAGCTCCAAAAACACTTTAGAGTGGATGAATCTGAAACACCTGACACCTGCTTCAGTGTGGACATTTAAAACTGAGCTTTTGGAAAATGTAGCGGACGGACGGACAATATAATCTGAAACAATTTAGATCAATTCATTATAAGTAATTTAAGCAAAAATGCCAAAAACTTCACTGGTTCCAGCTTCTAAAAGATGAATATTTGCTGGTTTTCTTAGACCTTGTGGTCACTGGATCCAGCTGCATCACATTCTGGTTGCGCTATGGCTCATTCATGGCTCCATCGCGATTTCAACTTCCAGTTGGAACGTTTCAGAATCGGATCAACCACATGTCACAGCTGTTGTGTTTAGTTATTCTGCTGTTGAATTGTGATTTGATCACAGTGCAGCAGCACAGGAATGACTTTTAGCCAGGTCAAAAGGTGGCGTTCATTCAAGCCGTGATCAACTCACTGTCTTCTGCTTGTTCATTTGTCCGACAGCACAAACAGAAAAACAAGTGAATGAGAACAGCTAAACTGTGCGTTCAGTTGTATTAAAACACAGTTAATTTGATCATATAGAGAAGAAAGGGACAGAAGCAGAAGTGGCTGGGCTGAAGATCTTTATGAAAACTACATGAAAACATCGACGTTGTTTTTACACATAAACCGTGTTTTCAGATTTAGCCAGCTTAGCGTGGACATGGTCTGTAATTGCATAAATAATGGATGTGCATTTTCACATACTTCCACCGTATGCGAGTTTGCATTCTTGCATAACCTGAGCACTCATTCATACTTGAGTGTGTGTGTGTGTGTTTGAATTCTTGGTCCCCTTAGAGCAAGCACCTCCACCTGGGCTGCATTAGAGAGAGGAAGTGTCTTTACTGTCCTTTGGCCAAGGCGCACACGCAAATACATGAACACACACACACCTGACAGAGCCAGGGGCGCGATCTGACCATCTCTCTGGGCGGCGGTGAGCGGAGGAAGCTCACCAAGGGCTAACGAGGGAGGATCAAAGAGCACATTACCATGCCTCCCCTCTTCCTCTTGCTCTGTCTCTCTCTGTCTCCATTCCTCTCTCTGCCGTTCACAAGCAATAAGAGGCCCGCCGGCCGCCTGTCCTTGTGCTTGTTAGGCAGTGACAATAGGACGTGCCCTGAGCCAAAGGAAATGAATTATTTACCCCGCTCCCTCTTGTACACTTGAAGAAAGAAAATAAAATCCCCTTTCTTGTATTACCATTGAACTCACGGCCCTTGTATTACTCACACGCCTTGTTCTGTGGCCTTAGATGTTAAATGCTCAGAATAATTCTGTTCCCCGCTGTCGGCGTAGATATCTGTCCCCGGCTCGCACACGCACAGAAGGGAAAAGGATGCATACTTGAAGAGATATGTGCGTGTGTTTTGTGTAGACAAGGCTACATGCACACTCAATCCAACACGACTTTACATACTTTAGCCTCAGCAGAGTTCAGGGCGAACACACGAAGGGCAAGTGAGGGCACCGAAACAAAGCAAGGGGGATGCAGTGAAGGTTGGTGTGTGTGTGTGTGTGTGTGTGTGTGTGTGTGTGTGTGTGTGTGTGTGTGTGTGTGTGTGTGGGTAGGAGGCTGCTCCTGACATCCTAACATACGTCTGCTAATTCATCTGATATTAAAGAGACAATTAAATCCACATTGAGACTTCATATCCCATGACCCCCGGCGGCGTGGCGAGACCCTCACAAGCTAATGCTGCCCTCAGCCAAGAGCTGACAAGAGCTGGAATTGGCTGACATGAGTGCGTCCGTACAATGTGTGTGTGTGTGTGTGTGTGTACTTTTCTGCACAGTACAATATGCCCTTGGTGAAATAGCTTCCATAATTATTTCACTTATTCTCACACGTCCTCTCTTTCTCTCCCCACCGCTCTCCCTTCCCCAATCACACTTTTCCTCATCATAATTCTTCATCACACCCCTTCCTCCTCCACCTCCTCTTCTTCTCCCTCTCTTTTCTCATCTGTCCGCCCCTCCTTATATTCTGTCTCCGCTTATCTTTCTTCCTCTGCTGTCCTCCGTCCTGGCCCTGCCTCTGTTCTTAGGAGCCATAATGACTGTCTTTGAAACAAGGGGGAGTAATGGTCACCTTGATAATGATGATGGTCGTGTTGGTGAAGCGGCAAGAGTGCCGGGGGTGGAGCGTACCCTGTCAGCGTGGGCTCACCTCGCTTACTCTCCTGTCCCAACATCAGAGTTGGAGCTGAAACTAGTGAACAGTAAAACTGGAGTGCTTTTCTTTTCCTCTTATTCTCTTTCCTTCTTTATTTCTTTCTCCGTTCCCCTGTTAGATCAATACTCAGAGACCTGGGGCAGACACATTGTGCTGCGGGCTACACTGGGCCCTGTGTGAGCCCCAGACAATCCATCTCTATACACTTCAACTGGTGGGGGACATGAAAGCGCCTTCATTAGCCACGCTAAAAGACTCATATATTTCTCACAGGGCATAAAAGGCCATTGTAAAAACGGCCTCTGTTCCCTTTCAAACATAAAACGTGTCAGACGGCACAAAAGGATTCCAGTCGTCACAGAGAGCGAGGATCATTACCGAACAAGTCGGCAGAGCAGGTCGTGCAAAGTGAGCGGAGCAATGAGAGGAAATCATGATTAGAGGAATACAGAGAGGGGAATGGGGCAAGAGTTTCGATGAGTAACCTAAAAGAGGAGGCTGGGTCCAAAAGAGTGAAGAGATGGCTGAAGGAGGAGAAATGGCTTTGAGGAGAGGAACGTGATACATCCACGCAGCAGAATACAGTATATCCAGGTAGTCCTTTATGCTTCAGCTCTGTGTCTTTTTCTTTCTGACTTCCCATGTGTACAAACCTTGAGTTAGGGGAGCATCTGCTCTAAAAACGCCTTTCTGGAGTCCTTGGACCAATAATGACTGCGCTGCTAGTCTATTATCAACCACACAGGCCTTGTACGCTGTTGTTCTAGCCTCTTCCAAACAGAGCCTCCACAATAGAGCCAACCTTCTGGATTTCAATGGTCCCGCGCTCCCCCTCTTCCTCCCGGCACCCAACTGCAGGGAAACTGACCCCACGCATGACTGGCAAAGGAACTCAATTACTGGTAGGGTGCCACGGTCAAAGCTGTCTCAGTTTCACGATGCCCGGGCATTGTTCAGGTAGCAAATGCACTGCAGTTGTAGGGAGGTTGTCCCTCATGAAATATAACTGGAATTCAGACGCGACGAGTTCTACAGGGTCCAAAGAGGAGAAACATTATGTGTAAAGGTGATTGAGACTGACCCCTGTTATATGCTGCACTTTCTTACGCAAGCTCTCTTCATATGATGAAACGCAGACAGCAATGACCTCCCGATCTGCAACATTATCCACCCAGAATTCTTTTCAACTTTTAACGCAAAAGCAAATGAGTCTACAGCCATTACCAGAATCGACGCAGTGGCAGAATTCTTTTACGAAAAAAAGGCTGGAACACAAAAAGTAAAAAAAAGGTGAATAAAAGGGGAGGAATGAAAAAGCTAGAAAAGAAACTGAATAAGAGCCAGGTATTTATCTTCATAAAACTATTGCATTCCAGTTTCCCTAAGTGTTGGATCATACATAGCAGGAATCCAGGTGAATGTCACACGAAAATACAGTTTTGTTCTTGTTGTTTTTTTCTCACAGCTTTCATCAGCATTTTGTGGTTTGGCGAGGGACTCATTGATCCAAAGGAGAGTATTAAACCTGGTGAATAGACACAGGTGTTTCGTAGTTGATTATTTCAAGGTAGTGTTGTCGTGTCAAAAGTGTAAATTCAATGTTATTTGTTCCTATCAGGTCAAATGCATGACCTCTGAATACAAAAATTCAGAGAGTGTTCAGTGGGATCTTTTTTCACCTGATTGTTTTTTGGAATATAACATTTCAGGAAAATGGCTGGCCTGTGCTCTGACTATCGCTTAAATTCTCGTTTTGTGCTTCTGCTCTTCACTTCAGATAGCTGCAACTACGAAGCCGCTTCTTTGGATTGACCTATTTAGGAATTAGTGCGCTGATAAGACAACAAAAACAACACTTTGAGGGGGAGGGGATGTGGGGAGCAGTGGT